>JAKELI010000525.1:0-32736 GCA_021525025.1 Lactarius hengduanensis
ATCCCTAGTCTAGCCTCAAGGGGATGCACCACGAGCGAATCCGGTCAGCGCAGTCCTGGTATGGTGGTCGCCCCCGACACGATTGTGTCTTCGTCGGTAACGCCGATTCACCAGATGCGCCTGGATTCAAGGGGCTTCTCGTGGCACGCGTGTTTCTTTTTTTTCTTTTAGATACGATGGCATCGACTATCCCTGTGCGCTGGTGCACTGGTTCTCCGCTGTTGGCGATACCCCGGATGACGAAACAGGACTGTGGGTCGTTAAACCAGACTATCTCCCTCGTCAAAGACGCTTCCTCGAAGTTATTCACCTTGATAGCATACTTCGCGGGGCCCACTTAATTGGAGTAGCTGGGCCCCATTTCCTTCCTTCGAGCCCAAAAGTCGATTACTTGACATCGTTAGATTCTTTCAAATGTTTTTTTGTGAATAAATATGCAGATCACCATGCACACGAGATCGTGTTTTAATTTACAACCCTCTAATATAGCATAAAATCTGAGAAGCTCGGGAAGCGCTAAAAGGTCCAATGGTGATCTGAAAGGCCCAAAGAAGGTACTTAGAAGGGGCGGAAAAGAGGAAGCACGTTGAAGGGGAAGGGGAAGGGGGTGTGATTTTACTGATGCGGGGACCAGGAGGAACACGGCGCCAGGGGCTCCTAAAGTAGCGAACGACTACAATAAGTGCGAGACCCAGCACTACAGCCAAACCACCGCGGGTCGTCACAAGGTTCCAGACACAGTTGGGCGAGAGAAGATAATACGGAAACGACGATCCAGGCAATGCCGTTGTGTCGCATCCCAGATGAACTGAACCGCCAACATAAGGATTTCTTCCCATCGGGTGGGTGACCGCCGTGGGTCAAGGACGTTTGCCTATAAAGACATCAGAGAGCGACATTGCTCATTTATGTGGGCAGCAACCCTGATGCTCTGATGTCAAAAGATACTTCCTCGCCTCCGTAGCTGCTCAGAAGCATCCGCGGAACGAAAAGGTTTGTTGTAAAGAGCTCGAGGTGAGACAAGTGGAGATAAAAATCGGGGAATGACGGCAAGATTGAGGGAGCGCCAGAGCGGCATTTTACTGGCTTGCCTATAATTGGGTAGATGCACATGGGATACAATAGTGCTCGGCGCTCGCTATTTGCCATCATTCCGAGGCTCAGTGTCCTCACGTTCTTCAAGCCTTTCGACCACACGTAACACGTAGGTAAACCGAAGTGCAGTGAAAGGGGCGAAAGTACTGTAGCTTCCCAGATCTCAGCCCTGCCAATGGGCACATTCATTTCTCATATTGGTCTTTAAGGCATACGGGGGGCTGCCGTACGCATTACCCCGCATCATATAACCGAAGTGGGTAAGGTGATGAGAAAGACCCTACACTGACCGGGTCCCGCTGTGCTGGCTGAGAGTTCAAGCTTTCAAGTCTACGTACGCCAAAGTCGGCTTTCTGCAAGGCGACGTCATGGTTATATGATAGGACCCCAGTAGCACAATGCCGCGAATAATTTTCCAGCGTCAAGACGTGCATTCTCTACGGTAACGCAGTTACAGTCGAAATTGTCATAACGCATAGCATGATAATGCATATTTTTAATAACGCATTGGGTTAGGGCTCTGAATCATTGAATACATAGGGAAGCGCCGGTGAAATTGCATAACACATAATGCATGGCGAGTTGGCCATCAAATATGCATTATTGAGGGGCCCGGAGCCCGAGTGTGCCTCTGAAATTGTTCATCGTGACTCAGAATCTTCGCTTTTCCTACATTTTCCTTTGACCCAACCATGCCCAAACCCACAAAGTCCGAGCTAAACATTTGCCTCAAAACCCAGCCCGAAGGCACCTCAGAAGGCACCTGCACTACCATTGATGTGGGGGTCGAGGCATCATATGAACTTTCCAAGGTTTTGAGGGAGTTTGAGGCCCAGTTGAGGGTAATTTATTTGCACAAGAGCACCCAGCAGAGGCTGGATGGGTGGCTTGAAGCTGGTGCATCGTCGCCGTCGTCATAGTCGTAGACACTTATCGATTACTGCGGCCCTTGAGCACTGTATCCGGAAATCCCCAGACCGTGGGAAAACCGTGGTCTTGCATATTTCTGATAACGCATAACCTTTCGGGGCTGAATCACGTTATGCGTTATGACAATTTCGACTGTACAGCAAAGTCCATAATGGGGGGCCCCTGTTAGTAGCCGAGCTGAGTCTGAAGAGGTTTTGATAACTATGCCGAAGTTTTTTCTCACGAGAAATTATTTGTAGTAATTAAAAAATGAAAACTACTAATCTGCAAATAAATTTCGACCAAGTCGAAGCTCACCCTGCAACGGTAACGCTGACTCTCTGCAACAGTGCAACATGCTCCGAAAATATAGTGTATATTCATTTTGATGAGGTAGCAAGAAGCAGTGACTAGTGAATATACTCTAAAGTAGCTGTATAAGGATAGCCTGCTGTAGCGTTGCACATGCACATCAAATTATATTATATACACTACTACAGGTACTACAGGGGAATGTGAGCTTGTCTGGGGATTGCGCGTGAAGGATGATGTGGCAGGTTGACAGGTGGTGTCGAAACGGCGCCGATGGGGTCGAGGCGGGGTGGACGGGTAGGTAGCGCCGGCGTCGAGGTGGCGGTGGGGGCTGTGTCGAGACAACGCTGGTGCGGGTCGAGGTGCGCAGCGTTGAAAGTGTCGTAGCAGGGTCGAGGCAGTGGCGGCCGTGTCGAGACGGGATCGAGGTAGTGGTAGGGCCATGTCGAGGTGGTGGCAGCGTGGCGGGATCGAGGTGGTGGTTGTAACCGGGTCGGTAGGGTGTCGCAGCCATATCGAGGTGGCAGGTCGACGGGCAGCGGGTGCGGGTGTGGTGGTGTTGCGGCGAAGTCGTTATAGTCGCGGGAGCAGGAGGTCCTGCCCAGTCAAAATGGGTAAGAGAAAAACAAAAAGTGTGAAAAAAAAACTCATCTGAGTGGGGCCAAGTGCCACGAGACGGTGACAATGGAAATAGCGACGACGGGATGACCTGTGTACACATGTGTGAGCGGCAGGTTGAGGGGTGGGGGCGGCAGGTGAGGCGGGTTGGGTGCTCGCATGCTGCGAGGTGTAAAACCAGTGGGAGGAGGCCCTCGTGAAGCAGATGATGAGGCCGCCACTGTCCTGCGGCCTGCACCGGTTAGAGACGAACGGGAAAAGAAGAAAAAAAGAAAAACACATAGTTTCGTATTTGCGTCTTCGGGATTTGCATGAGGGGAAGGGAGAGGGACACATGGCCTGTGTTCAGGTGCCTAGGGACTGTTTGCGAGGTGCTTGGCATCGGTGATCTGGTTTGACGGAGGGGTGCGTCGGGGGGGAGGGGGGAGAGAGCGAGAGAGAGTATGTACTACCATTGCCCCCAGTCAGCGGAATACGATATGTATTCGTGTCACCTTTTTCTTCTTCATAGAGCAGGGGAGTGAGAGTGATCGCCAATGGGGCTGCGGTGAGGGCGAAGGGTGGTGACGGAAATGGTAGAAACCACCACACAATGGGCGATAAGTATGAGATAACTCCGACTCTTGGCTGAGTGCCGTCTCAGCATTACAGGATAACTATTTGATATCCTGAATAACTATTTAATAACTGCATATTTGCGAGATACCAAATCTCCAGAGAATTTCAAAATATACTTAACTACGAACCCCGCACGTCAAATTTGGAGGTCAGCTGTGTCTGTAATTTGCGAGGGGGCCCCCCATTATGGATTTTGCTGTAATATGGATGCAGCAAGTTAATTCCATCACAACATCCGAATTTTTTGTTTTGAGTTACTGGTGCTCCAGTGTTTTCCATGCTCACTCTGGGCCCCAAAACGATCCTATGAGTGCAAATTGTAAACCACCCAAACATGGGACGGCTGCCGAGCGTCTTCCACAATGCATTTTGATCCATTTTTGATTTATGCTCATCCGCGTTCATAACGAAGGCTTTCAATAAGTACTGGCAGTTGCATGGCATCCAGAAAGACCGTGCCTTTATCGAACGTAAGGCGATAGTAGATGATGTAAGAGAGTATGAAGACAAAGAGGGTGAGTCTGGCGCTCACCGGCAAGACCAAGGTCAGAGTCCGGCCAATTTTGGCAATGTGATGAGCCCGTCTAAAAGTGCACAATACTGTAACTTTCGACGACTCCCCGACGCCGTTACGTGTTGGACCCTGTGATATTGGACTCGTGACGTGTTTGTGCCCTGGCCTTGGAACACTTAAATACAAAATGTATGTCCGAGTACACTGTAATATAATCATCATGTCCTATCTCCAACAACATTCACTGCACTGTCTCCGGGCAAGGGGGTTCCAATATCCTCATCACAGAGATCACGTACTTTGTGCAGCCAGCAGTCCAGCTCATAGGGTTACAAAAAAGTAACTATCTACGTAGGTAATCGTGCGGCTGTCAAGCTGTGCATTGTCCGAAACAACTCCATCATGATCTGCTCCGTTAGCCATCCCAAACTCATGTCTTCAGGAGCTCCTCCTCCGCTGCCAGTATCGAAACTACCTCACCAAACCGAGGCGTGATCCTGCACTCATATGGGGCCGGTCTTCTATGAGGTATAGTTAGCAGCCAGGTTCGGCGCAGCTTAGGGGTGGAATTAGTGCTTTCCCGGCCCGGCTCGGCTCAAGGATTTGGGTCACGGCCCGGCTTTTGGTGGCCCACGGCCTCACAACGTGAAGCCTGAGCCCCTGCCCGCGGCTCATGAGGGCTTAGGCCTAAGGCGGCCAGAAAGCACACGGCTTAGGCTTGCCATGGCCAGTAAGCCACGGCTTCGTCACAAGCCATGGTGTAGACAGATACAAGTTTGTTAGATTAAAAACCCTTGCGCGACTAGACTAAGCAACAATATAACTACATCTGTGACCAACCATCGTAGTCGCGGGCTTAACTCGTTGTCGTCGGTGTTGGTGTCGTCGGCGTTGTCGATGTTGTCGCCATCGTCTTGCTGGCGTTGTCCTTGCGGCCGTCGTCGTCGTCGTCGTCGTGTCGGCGGTGGGGACCTGCTGCCACCTGCACTCGTTGAGTCGTTGTTGGTGTTGGTGTCGTCGGCGTTGTCGAGATTGTCGCCATCGTCTTGCTGGCGTCGTCCTTGCGGCCGTCGTCGTCGTGTCGGCGGTGGGGACCCGCTACCACCTGCGTACCATGTCACGACGAGTTTATGAGCGCGTGAAGATGCGTCTGCACGTCGGAGAGCGTCATTGTTACAGGGTCGCTCCTGGGATTCCGGGAAACTTGGATTGCGGTCAAGTACGAGAATCACAGATCACTGGCAAACTTACCAGGTGAGATAGGCGGTGATCGGACGCGGCGGTTTCACGCGGCGGGGCGGTGGTGAAGGGTGGAGGCCACGGCTGTCGTCCTTGCCGTCCTTGCGGCCATCATCGTTATTGTGTCGACGTTGCCCCATCGTCGTCGGCGGTGGGGGCCTGCTCGCCGTGTTTGGGTGGTGTCACGACGGGGTTGGTGTGGGACTTGCGCGTCGCGATGACATGGCGTCGGGGTGAGGCTTTCGCGCGGCGGGGTGGCGGTGAAGAAGAACTTGCGTGCGGCGAAGGAAGGAGGCAGGGGGTGGCATGTGGCCGAGCGGCGGCGGCGGCGGCGGCGGCGTGGCTCTGTGAGAGTGAGAAACGAAACGAAACAAAACAAAACAAAAAGAAATAAAAAACGTATTTTGTGGAGAATAGCGTGGGGATGTTGGTGAGAATGAAACGTCGGGCGAGTACCGCGGACTAGTTGGTGGATATCCAGGCGACGATAAGTGAAGGGAGTCCAGATATCTATAGTCGACGTATGAGCCAAACTCGATGACGTTACGGTTACGCACCTCTTTCGTGATCGCAGCGCGGGCTGCTTCAATGCGAGGGGTCAGCAAGGGGGTCAGGACACAGAAAATGGGACAGAAACAAGTCAAATTGGAATGGCACGAATGGCAAGAGTCGCCACGAGACGAGTCAGGGTAAGGCAGCTGAAACTTGAGTAGCCTGACAAGATGGGCGACAACACGCGTACTAGTAACTAAGGTTAGTAAAAAAGAAAAAGAAAAATAGAGAAACGGGCCACACCTTTGCCAGAGAAGGGGCGTGGCCGAGCCAATTGCACGAGAGGGGCTGGGGTTACTTAGTTGTCCGAGCTGGTCTATCTAGGGGAAAGAACAAGGGAAAGAAAAAAAACATTGATTTTTGTATCGAATACAGCCATGGCCCTCAGCTGAGTTGAAATGTACAGGATCACTCTGAATATGCGCTTCGGCGTTCAAGGGACCCTCGGGTAGCTGCGTGGCAACGAGTGGCTGAGCCTGGCCCAGGGCGGCCCCAAAAACGGAAGCCTTGGCCACGGGCCGTGCAAGCGGCCTTCTAAATTCGAAGCCTGAGCCTTGGGCCGCTCCGGGCCTCTCTTTGGCCCAGCCCGGTCCGGCTCCTGAAGTACCGGCTTAGGCTGGCTTTCGGCCTATGAGCCGGGCCGGGAAAGCACTAGGTGGAATACGTACAAAGTCATCCCGACATCCACGAACGCCTCCGCATCGATGGGTACTTCCTTTCCATCATCACGAGCCCGTTCGAGGGTCGCTGCCCAGAGCGACGTAGCTATGTAGATGAAGAGCGACTCGTTGGCGACATGTTTCCCCATGCAAGCCCGCTTCCCAAACCCGTATGTACTGTGCCCCTCTTCGCGCGTCTCCGCAGGACCCGGAAGGATCTCGCCATTCGCGCCAAGAAACCGCTCTGGTCTGAAATTCGCCGCATCGTCACCATAATATGAATCGCGGTTACATTGCATGAGATTCGGGAGGCAAATGGTTCCCTTGGGGATAAACATCCCATTGTACCAGTCATCCTCCATCGTGAAGTGTGGGAGAGAAAATGGGATAGCAGGGCGCCATCGGAGGACTTCCTTGACTATCGCCTGTATGTACGGAAGGTTGGGAGCATCCGATGATGTCGGGGTACGCGATCGGCCAACGACGGTGTCCAGCTCAATATGTGCACGCTTCTGCACTTCTGGATGTGCAATCATTGCGAGTGCCCACCAACTCATTGTCGTGGACGTCGTATCAGCGCCAGCAACGCTATCAGAAATGGTGGTTCAGCCGTGAGTCTCGAGGATATAAGGGAAGAACACACAACAATGTCCCGGCGAACCAAGCCATTTCTCGACGAGAAAGCTGATTGTGGTCAGAACCTTTGAAGAGCGATGCACATATACTCGGTCGCTCGGAACCCTCAGACTATAAATTTACTTGGTCAGAAGATATCGACTAATGATCTCCGGATCTGTACCTACCAAAGCAATTAGAACACGATTAAAAAGCGACTCGAACAAGTTATTGAATCGGGTGAAATCTCGGTTTCCTTCATACTTCCACCTAGCGAACCTGAGGCAGGGTCATACCACTGAGCCAGAGAAACATCGGGTCGATATTGGGGCGGACCTTTCAGGGATGTGTAACATCCAAGGGAACAATTCGACGAGATGTGCTCCTGGAGCGGTCGTTTTGGACGTACGTTCGGCGTAGGCTAGAATCTCCTTCAGATTTTTATCATTTTCGGATTCAAGGGTAGGGTAATCATATAGGATGGACATGGTCGCAGAAGCGGCGGCGCGTTGAAAGTGTTTCTCTAAAGCGCCAGGATTCGCAAGCAAGGCAGAGGCAAGAAGTACACCTTCTTTACGAAGAACGTTGTGATAACCGCGAACTGCCGCTTTTGTAAGGACCTGGTGAGCTGCGCGCCGCCCACGGCGCCAGTAGCTACGGGCAAGACAGTTAGCACGGATTTGTACGAGGCAACTACAACACTTACTCATCTACGTGGTTGAGAAGGGCAAACATAAGACCGCCTGAGATGATTTCTTGAGCCATAATGAGGCGAGGGCGACCAGAATAAATGTCTGCACGGCGATCAAGGAGCTCTGAAGCTGCCTTGAGACTATTCAAGACAAGAATGGGTTGACCGAGAGCACTTAGGTACATCACATCCTCTAGAACATCGTGAGCTCGTGAACACGTTCCAGTCAAAAAAAAAGAGCGCACCGTATTTTTGCTTGCAGTCTCTCTGAAACAACCAGACCTTGTCTCGTAGTTCAAGGGCATTTCCGATAAGAGGAAGTCCCCGGGGACCAGGGGGAACTCGGCGCCAGGGGCTCCTCGAATAGCGAACGACTAGAATAAGTGCGATACCCAGCACTACAGCCAAACTACCGCGGGTGGTCGCAAGGTCCCAGACACAGCCGAGCGAGAGATGATAATACGGAAACGACGATCCAGGCGATGCCGTTGTGTCGCATCCCAGATGAACCGAACCGCCAACGGAAGGATTTCTTCCCATCGCGTTGGTCGAGGACGGTTGCCAGTAAGGACATCAGAATTGAAGGCGACCTTGCCCCATTTATGTGCGCAGCAACCCTGATGTCTGATGTCAAACGATACAGTACTTCCTCGCCTCCGTACATTTTCGGCAGCATCCATGATCAATGGAACCAGAGAGACAAATGGAGATAAAAATCGGGGAATGACGGCAAGATTGAGGGAGCGGCGCTTGCCTATAATTGGGTACTTGCGGTACTTGCGGACAAAAAATTAGTGGCGGGCTGAGTTTCGGGGACTCCCACCGGGAGTGACAACAAGTCGATTGGACCCCCGCTCACTTAGCTCGCTAGTATATTTTCCACGTATTATCCCTCACCCCCACTTCCTTCGACCGCTGCGTTGAATAGCCTACTTATGTCACCGGTCACCGGTGCCACAGTATTTGTGCCGCCAGCCGTCTAACTCAAATGGGAATGACCTCATTCCAATCAACATGCAAATCGTGAGGCCATCACGCACTACTATCGTGTCTGGACCTTTGCACGTGTGCACGCCATTGCATCTAAGGGATCTGAGCAGATCATGACTTTCCCGTTAGTCTTCATTTCCGCAAAAAAAACAGAGGATACAGTGTCCGAAACAACTCTATCGTGATTCATTCCGCGTCAGCCGTCCCAAATTTATGTCTTCAGGAGCTCCTCCTCAGCTGCCAGTATCGAAACTACCTCACCAAACCTAGGCGTAATCTTGCACTCATATGGGACCGGCTTTCTACGAAGCACAAGTCAAAAGTCAGCCTCGATCCAGCTTAGGTGATATACGTACAAAGTCATCCCGCCATCCACGAACACGTCCGCATCAAAGGGAACTTCATTTCCATCTTTATCACGGGCCGGTTCGAAGGTCACTGCCCAGAGCGACATAGCTATGTCGATGAAGAGCGACTCGTTGGCGACATGTTTCCCCATGCAAGCCCGCTTCCCAAACCCGTATGTACTGTGCCCCTCTTCGCGCGTCTCCGCGGGACCCGGAAGGATCTCGTCATGTGCGTCAAGAAACCGTTCTGGTCTGAAATTTGCAGCATCGTCACCATAAGAAGATGGGTCGCGGTGACATTGCAAGAGGTTCGTGAGGCAAATGGTTCCCTTGGGGATAAACATCCCATTGTACCAGTCATCCTCTGTCGTGGAGTGTGGGAGCGAAAATGGGAGAGCAGGGCGCCATCGGAGGATTTCTTTGACCATCGCCTGTATGTACGGAAGGTTGGGAGCATCCGATGATGTCGGGGTGCGCGATCGGCCAACGACCGTGTCCAGCTCAATATGTGCACGCTTCTGCACTTCTGGGTGTGCAATCATTGCGAGTGCCCACCAACTCATCATCGTGGACGTCGTCTCGGCGCCAGCAACGCTATCAGAAATGGTGGTTCAGCCGTGAGTCTCGAGGATATAAGGGAAGAACACACAACAATGTCCCGGCGAACCAAGCCATTTCTCGACGAGAAAGCTGATTGTGGTCAGAACCTTTGAAGAGCGATGCACATATACTCGGTCGCTCGGAACCCTCAGACTATAAATTTACTTGGTCAGAAGATATCGACTAATGATCTCCGGATCTGTACCTACCAAAGCACTCAGAACACGATTAAAAAGCGATTCGAACAAATTATTGAATCGAGTGAAATCTCGATTTCCTTCATACTTCCACCTGGCGAACCTGAGGCGGGGTCATACCACTGGGCTAGGGAAATATCGGATCGATATTCAGTTGGGGCGGACCTTTCAGGGATGTGTAACATCCAAGGGAACAATTCGACGAGATGTGCTCCTGGAGCACTCGTCGTGGACTGACGTTCGGCGTAGGCTAGAATCTCCTTCAGATTTTTATCATTTTCGGATTCAAGGGTAGGGTAATCATATAGGATGGACATAGTTGCAGAAGCGGCGGCGCGTTGAAAGTGTTTCTCTAAAGCGCCAGGATTCGCAAGCAAGGCAGAGGCAAGAAGTACACCTTCTTTACGAAGAACGTTGTGATAACCGCGAACTGCCGCTTTTGTAAGGACCTGGTGAGCTGCGCGCCGCCCACGGCGCCAGTAGCTACGGGCAAGACAGTTAGCACGGATTTGTACGAGGCAACTACAACACTTACTCATCTACAGGGTTGAGAATGGCAAACATAAGACCGCCTGAGATGATTTCTTGAGCCATAATGAGGCGAGGGCGACCAGAATAGATGTTTGCACGGCGATCAAGGAGCTCTGAAGCTGCCTTGAGACTATTCAAGATGAGGATGGGTTGGCCGAGAGCACTTAGGTACATCACATCCTCTAGAACATCATGAGCTCGTGAACACCGTTCCAGTAAAAAAAAAAGGAGAGCGCACCGTATTTTTGCTTGCAATCACTCTGAAACAACCAGACCTTGTCTTGTAGTTCAAGGACATTTCCGATAAGAGGAAGTCCGCGCGGACCAGGGGGAACTCGGCGCCAGGGGCTCCTCGAATAGCGAACGACTAGAATAAGTGCGATACCCAGCACTACAGCCAAACTACCGCGGGTGGTCGCAAGGTCCCAGACACAGCCGAGCGAGAGATGATAATACGGAAACGACGATCCAGGCAATGCCGCTGTGTCGCATCCCAGATGAACCGAACCGCCAACAGAAGGATTTCTTCCCATCAGGTGGTGTCGTGGACGGTTGCCGGTAAAAATATAAGAAGACGACCAACTGTGTCATATATGTGTGGACGGCAGACCGCCGCAAGCGGCTGCGCGGCGGCGCACCCACGTCAACCCAATCAGAATCAGGTCGACGAGTACGTCACCAAACCACCTGAGGGCCATTCTCCTTCAAAGGGTTACGACCTCATTCCACGACTCACATCCTCGGTAGTCTTCCAACTCCTTTACCTACTCTATGACTGCTCTCTCTACACCCCTTTCGCCACGCTTCTGAAAGCACCACAACATCGGTTTATCTACGTGCGCACGTGCTGGTCGAAAGGTTAGAACGACAAGTAGGCCGAGTGCCCTACTGTAACTTACTACCGTAATATCTGATGTCAGAAGAGGGGCATCGGACTCAGAACGGTGTTTTTACGTATACTGCCTATAATTGGGTATATTATAATGATAACAATAATGGGGGTCAAGATGGGGGCCATACAATAATAGTGCTCGGCGCTCGTCATTTCCCATCATGCAGTGTCCTCGCGTTCCAACCTGTTTTGTTTTGAGACCATATTTATCGTGAGGCGTGATAAAGTTGAGAATCGAATGTGGACGTAAGCATGAGGAAGGTCGAGGTAACGGCCCGGGGTGTCCGTTACGGATAGGTTCGTGGGTAATGCAAGAAGAAAGCCACGAGGTGGCAAAGCGCCCTTCCAAAAAAAAAAAGAGGTGGGCTGCCGTACTAGCTGGGCTTAGGGTGTTACAGTAGCAGCCAATCATCCAGGCCTTCTGCACAAATCGGGCCATGATAAGCTGAAGGAATATAATATGAGTTTGGCTCCCGAAGGGAGTGAGCGAGAGGATGAGCGTCCGCGGTAGGGAGCTCTACCCCTAATCAATAAGCCGTGTGCAGTCTTTACATGCTTGGTAAGCTACTTCACGTGCGGTCTCGTTATGGAATAATCCGAGAATGGAAATCGTTCTTACTCAGCCGGGTAGTTCCGACTGGTATCCTCTACACTCCCCTTCACATCGGTACCAATCCCATTTCTGCGACGTGCTTCCTGTGTTTAGGCCTGGCTAAAGCTTTGGTGAGGACATCGGCCGTTTGGTCTGGGTCTCTACAATCGCCGATCTCGACCATATTCGCGGCTACGAGCTCCCGCGTCAAGTGTTGCGATCGGACTCATCGGTACGGACTGCGGACTCATGGGGTTCTGACTACCCTAGTATTAGTCAGGGACAGTCGTCTCAGTCAGCCTTAGGGCTGTTATCACATGTATATCGCATCGGACTCGTGACTCGTCCTAGGATAGTTGTAGTAGGGTTCGAGCTACTATCGCTACTGGATACCCTACGTTAGGAGGAGCTTCAAAGCTCCTCGTCAATTGTATAAAGGACTAGTAGTACGAAGACCGAGCTCCCTAGCTTGGTCTTCTTGAATCATCAGTCCAATTCTCGTCTCTTCCCTTCTTGTCTGTCTCCTTCTCTCTCTCTGTCTGCTAGTGCGTCTGGCTCTTGTAGAGCAGATAGCCCGACGACGTATACGCCTGGTGGACTTCGCCCCAGTGCTCACATTGATCACGTTCCTACTCAGGACGTGTATCCATATCCGCTAAGTCGTCCTTCGCATATCAAGCCACTCTGTCAACCGCTCAAGTCGAGCACCGTTAGGACGGACCTAACGCAACATTAAGACCAAGCTACACCCTACAAGAACGACACAGTGGCGCCCACAACCGGCGATCGGTGGGGCTGGAACCAAGTCCAATCATATATCATCCCCAGTAGAGGAGAACGGAACGTCCCCACGCGCTATCTGAAAGCTGCCAGGTGGAGGACGCACAGAGGAGAGACCGGATATTTCGTCGACTTCCCCAATCGGCCAAGTCGCTACTACCCAGTTGAGTTCAGCTTCGAGCATACTTGCTGGTGCATACTTGCCACAAACGACGCAGGGACACGAACAGTAGTCCGACCAACAACGCACGAATATCGGTGCGACATCCTAGAAAGTGAAGTAGTCCCCCTAGCAAGGGTAGGACCCTATCGACGGCGCAGCCATCACAAGCACCACAGAAGAAGGTGACTCTGAGTCAGAACAAAGCGACGAAGAGTCCGAGGAAGACCACCTCTCGCAAGTAAACGCAGAGGAACAGGAAGAACTCGCGAACCTAGCAAACCGAGCCGCAGGGATTACGCTCGACGAAGCACCACAAGCTGAGCATATAGTGGTTCACCCACCAGACGAGATGACAACCACACAGTTAGAACCAACGTACGCGTTACAAGTAGACCCCATACAACAACCACACGACGGAGTCCCCGAAGACCTACTCCCTATCCACCCGGAGACGGGACATCGGATGACTGCAGACGACGCAGCTCTGATGAGAGCCATCGGACCCGATGAACCAGACCCCCCTGAAGGAGGGGGGCCACCCGGAAGAGGTCCAGGAAGAGGCTACCCGCAAGGAGGAGGAGGAGGTGGAGGACACGGAGGTGGAGGAGGACCACCTGGAGGAGGCGGACTCCCGGGGGTAGGTCCCATCGGCAACCAGCCTCGGTCTTCGGACAGGCTCCAAGGCAACACACCCATGGTCTTCAACGGCGATCGCACCAAGGCCCTGCAGTTCAGGGCGCAGTGGAACCTCTACCAAGGGGTTAACAGCACAAGCGACATCATGCGCAACTACTACCGCCGATCACTCCTCTTCCTCGGCTACATCCAGGGAGACCTAGTCAACGAATGGGTAATGTACATGACCGATTGGCTAATGCGCCAAACGGAAGCCGGATTTCCCGAGCACACTCGACGCCTCTGGGAAGAAACCCTTCGCGCCTTTACCAGAAGGTTCTCGAACACCATGGAGAAAGAGCAAGCGCAGGCAGAACTACGCAAAGGGTTTTACGATCCAGCCGGATCGTTCGTGCCGTAGGGCTAAGGGTCGGGAACGTGAGTGACGACGACGATAGGGCAAAGGGGTACTTTGCCAGAGAATGGACAGAGACGAGAGGGACGCGTCGCTTCACTCGAGCTGAGCAAAGACTAGCTGGGATTTATCAAAGTTTAGACAAGTCAACTACAGACGATACATCCTCGTACTTATAGTTGTTCATACTTGTGGTTTTTCGTGACTATTTTACCATGATATATGAGGCCGCGTAAGCGACGAGACATACAACGCGTCAGTCCTTCTCAGGCAGATTCTCGGATGCTCTGCTGGCAAGTCACGTGTCATGTGATCGTGACACAGCCCCCTTACTAGCCGAAGGCGTCTCGACTTCTTTGGTTGAAGTGGGGACGGAGCGGCGGCGCCTGACGTTAGAGCGGTCGTAAGGTATGAAACGATGAGAAACGGTAGAAGGGGAAGATGGACCCGATACACGATGGGTACAGGGGTCTGTGAAACGGGGGTGTCTCGTGGGGACGAGACATTGACTGTGACGCTGACAGAGTTGATGAGGTCGAGGGCAGTTTTTAACTTCATGTCTTCCGTCGCAGTACAGACAACGGGTCTCTCGTGGTTCTTCTCCGCGTAAACTAGGGGATGGTAAAGGTGGGATACGAGGCGGTGGCATGCGATCGCGAGGGGGAGACGGGGCGCTACCCCTTCGCGGGTGTCGAGATGAGCTCGGAACCGACGGTCGTCCGATCCCGGTTCTGCAAGGTGATAGACGTCGAGCCCTTGGGGTAGTGGTTGTGGTAAGAAAGGGAAGATGCGAGACGTGAGATTGGCCTCGCGGATGCGCCTATCTATGTTTTCCGCTTCGACGATCCAGTCGTTCCAGAGATTGTCTAGCTCCCTCATTCGTGTGAACAAGTCGGCTTTACGGCGTGTCGAGAGTCGGAAGCGATGTATTTCTGCGGCCGCTCTCGGATCTGCGACGAGAGTTAACGCTCGGTCTATCTCGTTCTTCGCTGGAAGTTCATCTGTGAATAGTGCCAATGAATGTCCTTGAACAACATTAGTGCTTTTCTGCTGCGGCTTCGGAATCGCGTAGAGCGGTTTGTAACACTGTGGCTTGCCTCGTCCTTCAGTACCGAGAGCGACGGGCTGATCGCGCTGATTAATCGCAAACCGGATATACGGCGCGGGCCCTCTAGTACCATCCTTGAGAAGGATGTCGAATGCATAGGGTTCCGTGCGCCTTGCTATTTTCCAACCTGCGCCCGGATGTTCTGGTTCCGCAGGTTCCGCTAAGAGGAGAGCCGGGGGGGGTCGGGAAGCGTCGATGTACTCCCTTCGTACTGCTTCGGCCGAGTCTGGTTCCCCGGTGCGTATCTCTGCGTCGTCGTCGATGACCGAAGTCGTGGCGGTGGGTTCCGCGGCACATCGCGGTAGCTCTTCGGTGGGTCTGGAGACGTCGTCGGGATAAGGGAGTCGAGGGCGAAGATGAGCGAGAGGGTCCATGATAGCAATGCAGTTGATGGTCTGCCTCTTTGCGCTCCGAGTCTTGCGATCTTTATACTCTTGGAGTAGATCTGGTGCGTGAATATCCGTCTCGTTTTCCCAACTATCATATCCGTCTGCATACCCCTTCCAATGAACGAGGTATTGGAGCGTTCTCTTCCGTCCTGTTCTTCGTTCGCTTCGTATTTCCTCCACTTCCCATTCTTCTTCTCCATCGATAATGTCTGGACTGGGTTCTTCGAAGTTGGGTCCGTGCATCTGTGTTTCGCGATAAGGCGTTAGCAACGAGGCGTGAAAGACATTATGGATCTTCCATTGCCCTGGCAGTACCAATCGGTACGAGGTCTTCGACACGACTTGTGCCACCATAAAGGGTCCGTATCGTCGCGGTGCTATCTTGGCTGTTGGGTGTGTCGTCCGTAAGTTTGTGGCTTCGAGCCAGACTTTCTGTCCGATGGCATATTGCTCGTGTTTCGTTTCTCGTACCCACGATTCTTGCGCCGTCCTCATGGCAGACGCCGCTTGTTCTCTCGCTTCTTTGAGCTTGTCTAGCCTTTTTGTTGCCTCTTGTGAGTTCGTTCGGGAATTAGAAGGTTGATGGACGCGCGGCGTGAACCCGAAAAGGAGCTCGAAAGGTACTTGCTTCGTTGTCTCTGATTTCCAGGCATTGAGCGTGTATTGCGCAATGGGTAACCAAGTAGCCCAGTCGTCTTTATGATTACTGAAGACTCTAAGATACTGTTCGAGTCGTTGATTTGTTCGTTCCGACTGGCCATCGGTCTGCGGGTGATACGCGGTACTGATGTTCTGCTCAATTTGCAGTTTCTTCATCAATTCTCGGAAGATTCTGGCCGTGAATCTTGGGTCTCTGTCAGATATCACCTTTTGTGGGAGTCCGTAGTGTGGCAATACATGTTTGAGGTATAACGCGGCCGTTCCAACGGCATCCATGGCTTCATTACAGGGCAGGAAAAGACTGGCCTTTGTGCACCCTTGATCCGTTATTGTTAGGATTGTATCGTATCCGTTGGACATGGGGAGTTTCGTAATGAAATCTAGCGCAATCGTTTGGAACGGTAATTGTCGTTCGTCGTGTGTGATTGGGTAGATCGGTATTTTGGGCCTTCCTGGGAGGTTTTTATTGGCCTGACAAGTCGCGCAGCCGTTTACGAACTCTGTGATATCTCGCTTCATGCGTGGCCACCAATAGTGTTCTTGGATAGCCGTTAGCGTTTTCGTTATGCCTGGGTGTCCGGCCGTTGGGACGTCATGGAACAGCGAGATCACCCCCCGTTTAAGGCCAGCATCGTCCACGATGACGAGACGATCGCCGCGAAAAAAAAGAGCATTAGAGTGGCGGAGAATACCGCGAGAAACCAGACCGAGAAGAGCGGGACGATGGGCAGACTGCGCAGCGCGGAGGCGGTCGTCGAGAGAGGAAACGGCGAGAGCACAGATAAACATAGACGGAGGGAGGACAAGGACGTCGTCGTTGTCCTGGAGATCGGGCAGAGGCGTCGAGAGGGGATGTCGAGAGAGGGCGTCCGCCTGAAGCAAGGGCCCCGGTCGGTGAACGAGGCGGAGGTCGTAGTCGGCGAGAATGTTGACAAGGCGGGCCACGCGGCGGCTGATACGTTGCGGGTGGCGATAGTGTAAAAGATTTGCATGATCAGTGAAGACCGTAACCGGATGTGCGCACCCAACGAGCAGGTGTCGCCAGTGTTCGAGTCCGCGGACGAGTCCCAAAAATTCGCGATCGTAGACATCATAATTTCGTTCAGCGTCGTTGAAGGATTGAGAGAAGTATCCGACAACTTGCGCCTTTCCACGCGAATCGCGTTGCGTTAAGATGGCGCCGAGAGCGAAAGCTGAGGCGTCGGTCTGGAGTTCGTACGGCGCCGATGGGTCAGGTTGACGGAGGGCCGGTCTACTCGTGGCGATGTCAAGTAGCGTTGTGAGTGCCAGGGTGCAATCGGGCGTCCAGATAAATGGTACGTCCTTCTTGAGGAGTGCGTTTAGCGGTCTGGCGATGGCAGCGAAGTTCGGGATAAACGGCCGTTGATAGTTAAGGACTCCGAGAGTACTACGAACTTGTCGTACCGTAGACAGTGTACGTGGCCAATCGCGCAGTCCGCTGACTTTATCTGCGCCCATTCGTATAACACCGCGGTTGATAGTCATGCCGAGGTAGTCGATTTCGTGCACTTCGAATACGCACTTAGCGAGTTTGAGAAAGTAGCTCTCTCGCTTTAGGATGTCGAGTACGGCGCTAACGATTTCGCGGTGTCGCGCGAGATCGTTCGTTGTTGCGATCAAGATATCGTCCATGTAGACGTAGAGTTCCCCCGGGTACTTGTTCAAGAGATGGCGCAACATCCGATTCATGGCTCGCGAGAATGTTGCCGGAGAGTTTGTTAAGCCGAAGTACATCACGAGAGGTTCGAAGAGGCCTAACGGTGTTTTGAACGCTGCCTTCCACTGGTCTCCGTCGTTGATGAGTATATTGTTATATCCCCAACGTATGTCGAACTTAGTAAAGAGACTTTTATTGCCTAGAGACGTGAGGATATCGCTGATCAGCGGCAATGGATACTCGTCTCTAACAGTCCACGCAGTTTAACGCTTTGTAATCTTGTACGGGCCGGAGCGTGCCGTCCTTTTTCTTGATGAAGAACAGCGGGGATGCATAAGGTGATTTTGATTCACGGATATATCCCTTAGCGAGTTGTTCGGACAGGAAATCGCGGAGGTTGCTTAATTCAGTTATGTTCATGGGATACACTTTGGTGCCTAAGTGACTAGGAGCCCCTTCCTTCAGTTCTATGGCGTGATCATCTAGACGCGACGGCGGGAATCTCTGAGCGGCCGTTTCCGAGAAGACCACCGAGAAGTCTTCGTACGCCTCGGGTAGCTCCGTCGTCTTCTTTACGCCTGCGGCCATGGCCATCTTCTGGGCTATCGTCTCGTTAATCGCTTCTCCTCCTTGGCTAATGGTCATCGGTCCTCCGTTGTACGTTCGAGTTGCCCAGTTTATCGATGGCTCACGAGTTTGGAACCAAGGGATACCGAGGATTGCGCGGCACGAGCCGAGGTCAGTAACGAAGAAATCGAAGATGTGTTTGCTGTTGCCATCGATAAGGGTAAGTCGGCATTTCTGTTCCAATGCTCCTGCTGTATTGACCGTTCCATCTGCATTTCGAATGTCGATTTTCTCGGTAGCTTCCATAGTGAAGCCTAAGAGGCGAGCCGCTCCTCGATCGATGAAATTTCCGCTGGCTCCTGAGTCGAGGAGAAGCAAGAGCTTCTGGTTCGTCCCCCGTACATCGGCCGCTATCGTGACTGATTGTTCTCTTACGCTTTGGATAGCGTTGACCGTGAGGTCTTCCTCGTCCCCTCCTGCTTCGAGTAGGAGTGTCGAGATGAGTTCTTGTCTAGCGGTAGAAGACATGTTCAGGACCGCTGTCCGTACGTTATCGTCGGTGAGTGTTGTCGTTGCTGGTGCCGCTGGTATCACCGTCGAGACTGTTGTCGAGGTATTGACTGTATTGACACGCTGTGCGCTAGGTGGTGAATTCCGTTTCTTCGGGCAGTTCATGGAAAGATGTCCCTGGACCATGCAGCGGAAACACCTTCCTTCTTTCTGGCAGCGCAATTTCTCTTCCTCCGTACGCTTCGTCTGCCACGCCGGTTTCGCGGATCCTGTCTGGATGTTGTCGACGTCCATCGGAACAACTTGATCGTTTCGCGGAGGTCGGGGGATTTTTGTTGGCAAGGTTTGTCCAACTTTCTGTTGCGTCGCCTTCCCGGTACTGATATTTGCTATAGCATTGGCAATGGTGAGGTACCTCTGCGATTCTTCGCGTGCTGCCTCGTGCCATTCGGCCATTGTCTTTGGCATTTTCTGTCGTCTGAGGCAACCTATGAGCAGTCCCTTTTTCAACCCTCTCTGGAAGAACACGAGGGTCCCGTTTGCGTCGGGATCCCATTTGGCTGCTGTTGCGAGTCGATCGAAAGACGCGATGTAGGCGTCGACATCTTCTCCTTGCATGACTAGATTCATGAGTTGCTGATGTGCGTGCTGTTCGCTCAATGTATCGGTCCAGGTATCTTTGAATGCCTTCTCGAACGTTGTCCAGAGATCCTCGTCTGTCTCTGCCTTTTTTGGTACGAGCGTTGTGACGCTTATGTCGAGATCTCTGCTGACTCTGTCGGCCCAATCGTCGACCGCGGGTCCGCGGATATAGGTTAGAGCGAGAGCGACCCGACTGTATGGTGAGATCATCATCTTATGGTCTCTGTTAATTCGTTTGTACTGAAGGAATTCTCGCAGGAACTGAACGCTTTTGGCTCTGTCGCCTGTGAATTCTTTCGGAGCAAGTCCTTTCAATGTTCCGTTATCCGGAGTTGTCGCCATCGTCGTGGTGTGAGCGGGTGTAGCGGGAAGGACTAGATATGGAAGTGGTGCGACGGTCGCCGGGAATGCGGCGATCTTAGTGTGCGTATATGCCTTCTTCTTTCCTTTCGTTGATGTATCTGACGAACTATCGTTGTCCCCAGTGACTGGATTATTGCGCCAAACGTGAATATCTGGCGAGGCGGTGTCTGCGAGTTGTAATCCCCACAAGAGCGGATTATCGATGCGATTTGTGTTATGCGTATACCACGAATCTTCGTGCGGGTAGACTTCGTACCACGCGTTCTCGGATTCAAAATATTCGACGTCGATCGCTTGTTTTTGAGCAGCGATGAGACGATATCCTCTGGATGCTTCCCAGAAAGTTCCTACGCCGGCAAGATTATTGATACTAGGCGTGGTCCTGCGTACTACGACGCGTCGTTCGGCGAGATCAGTTGGATCTTGCGAGGGTTCGATGTGCGCTCGATCGGCGGCTTTCTTAGGTGTAAACAATGTCAACGACGTCGATGCCAGGACGCCTCTTAGTTCTTTGGTCTACGCGACGTGCGTAGGGTCGATAGATGGTCTAAACTTGTTTTACGATCCAGCCGGATCGTTCGTGCCGTAGGGCTAAGGGTCGGGAACGTGAGTGACGACGACGATAGGGCAAAGGGGGTACTTTGCCAGAGAATGGACAGAGACGAGAGGGACGCGTCGCTTCACTCGAGCTGAGCAAAGACTAGCTGGGATTTATCAAAGTTTAGACAAGTCAACTACAGACGATACATCCTCGTACTTATAGTTGTACATACTTGTGGTTTTTCGTGACTATTTTACCATGATATATGAGGCCGCGTAAGCGACGAGACATACAACGCGTCAGTCCTTCTCAGGCAGATTCTCGGATGCTCTGCTGGCAAGTCACGTGTCATGTGATCGTGACAAATGGTGCGGTTAAACCGCTCAGCTTTCCCGTTTGACTGTGGTGAACCTGGCATCGTAAGGTGATGCTCTATCCCTCTCTGCTTGAGAATGTCCTGTACTTGGCTCGCCATGTACTCGCCTCCGCGGTCAGAGTGGAGTGCGCGCAGTTTATGGGACGTCTGGGTTTCACCCCAGGCCAAATACATCTGCAGTGCCTTCACAAACTGATCCTTCGACTTAATGAAGTACACCACTGCATGCTTGGAGTGGTCGTCTATGAAGGTGGCGGTGTACGCTGAGCCTTGTAGGGACTGAGTTTGCATTGGACCGGCTAGGTCACTATGTACAATCTCAAAGATACGGGTTGTCCTTTTGGTAGAGGACGCAGAGAAAGGTTGGCGAGTGGATTTACCCAACTTGCACCCACGACACACAGCAGTATGCGTGGTAGACCTGTCAATGTCCATGCCAGTAGTGGCAGAGGGACCGTACGATTTAAGAGCAGCAGAGGAGATGTGTCCCATGCGCTGATGCCAGATATCAAGAGTGGTGGTAGCACTTTTGACGTGAGCATTTAGGCCAATGCTTGAAGCGTCCAACCAGTACAGGTTGTCCTCCAAGTAGCCAACAGCTACACAGCTTTTATTGACAGAGATTTTGAATGAGCCGCTGTCAAAGGCCACTTCCACACCCTTTTGTGCTAGAGCACGCATCGACAAGAAGTGTGTTTTCACCTGTGGTAGGTGCAGCACATTACTGAGGGTGATGGGAAGGCCTTGGCTCATGGTGAAGACGACGGAGCCTACACCAACTTGGTCGATGGTGGACTTATCTCCAAGGCGCACAGCACCTTTGCATGGAGTGTAGTCCTTGAAATCGGACCGATGTGGTGTGATGTGGTGTGTGGCACCACTGTCCATCATCCAACGCACACGCGAGGCAGCATACAAGGCAACACCAACTGCATTATCCGCCCAGTTAATGGCGGGCTCATTGACCTCCTTAATGGAGGCGGTGGTTGGTACAAGTACGTGACTATTGGCAGCCTTGTTGCTAGTGTCCTTCAATTTCCCCGCAGCTTCATCCTTCTTCCTCTGCCTGCAGTCAGGCTTAATATGCCCCTTTTTGTTACAATAGTGGCAGGTAAGTTGAGAATGATCTCTCTTCTTACGTGCGCCACCAGTAGGTTTAATGGGGGCAGCCTTGTGGAGCGAGGAGCCAGAGGGGCCAGAGCGACGCGCTTCCTCCAAAACAATGCGCCCAATGATTTCAGCGTGCTTGAGCTTGGAGGGGGTGCCACTGGCGAGGATGGTAGAGGCCAGAACCTCATAGGAGGCTGGCAGGGCGTGGAGAAGTATGAGACAGAATTGGGTGTCTGTGACACCCATCTGCGCGTTGGAAAGGCCGACTCTCAGCTCATTGAGCTTGGCCAATTGTGAGGCCATGGGAGAGGAGTCATCGAGGCAGGCTTGAGTTAACTGAATCCACAAATTAAATATGGTGGTGCTGCCTGAAGCACCAGCATAGACATCCTTCAGCTTGTCCCACTTTGATTTGAACAGTGGGTAGGCGTATGGGTCGGCAACGAGGGAGTAGACGTCAGGTTTGAGGTAAAGGCAGAGGTACGCCTTTGCCCGACGCTGGACTGATTCCCACTCATCTGGAGAGACTCCAGAGGGAGGAGCCATGAGGTAGAACACATCCTCAGCTTCATGCAGCGTGAGGATGGCCTCAAGTGTCCCAGACCACTCGTTCCAGTTGGTCCCATCAAACTGACCAAGATGGATGCCAGATGGCATGCCGAAGGAGTTGCTATACGCATTGGAGATGCGCATGGAGGGTGTGGACCCAGATGGGATAGGGGGCAGGCCGGATGAGGCACCTGCCATGGCGCCTGCAGCCGCACCAGGTGTGGCAGCACCTGTGGGAGAGGCAGCACGAGAGGATGGTGCAGACATAGGGATGATTTATCTATCGCCGAGGAGCAGTCAGCGATAGTGCTTCATAACAGTTGCAAGATGTAATGGGGGTACCACTCCTGTCTGTGAATCTGTAAGGCCAGAACGCTAGTGCGTCCTGCCTCCTGAAGTACGCCAGTGATACAAGGGCTAGGCCCAGGATGAATAGTCCCTTTGCCATACTAGGAGCTAGCTGCCAGCCAGGACGTGTCTAGGACACAGCTCACTAGTTTGCATCAGGGGGATATGGAGGGAAGCTTTCAGAGCCCAAGGCTGTCTACCTCAGCCTTCTCGGCCTGTTGGTTGCCTCATCGCCACAAGTGGCTTCACTGAATCCTTTCCCATTGCCGCTACAAGGCAGGTATCTGGTTGCAGAACACCATAAGGTGAACACCCCCCAGAGTCTGAACCAGGTTTTACACTCCCATGGTGAGGAGATCCTGCGCCCAGTGTGGAGCGCCAGAGACAGCTGGCGCTAAGCTCCACAATACACAGCCCAGTGGGCCATGCACACCTGGATATGGATTAAGGGGCTACCAGATCCAATCTCCTTGCGCATAGCGCAGGGGCTAGGAAAACAGTGGGGGTGAAAGTAGGACTACTGGGCAGTACATGTACAGGAGGTTCCTCAGCAGAGACCACTGGCGCCCCAGTGTCTACTGCCTTGGGCAAGGCTGGTGAGGCCCCAGACAGACCTCAGCCTGGTGTGTGATCCTAGGAACACAGTGACCAGCCAAGTGGAGTGGCTTGGGCACCAGGGCCCATAACCTGATGAACAGCATACATAGAGAGCATACTCACAGTGACAAAGGAGACTGTGGTGAGATATGCAAGTAGGCTTGAAGCAGCAACAGAGTAGATCTAGCAAGTGAAGCAGATGGAGAGTCTGGCACACAACAGATGAGAACTGGTGTTATTACAGAGGAGGAGACATACCTGGCACACAACAGATGAGAACTGGTGTGGTGCCAGAGCGTACAGGGTACACTACTTATACTGCTACAGAGAGTGACGCTAGTAACAGCAAGTCACAGTAAATACAAGGATGCATTGTTCTGTACACGGACAAAGGACATCAGGAAAATCCCCATCTGTCAATTGACGTCAAATTAGCAGATTTAACGGATTATCTCATTTACTCAATATTTATGCACTTTTCTCACACTTGAACGACAATTGATAGGTCGGATTTTACATTGGCATTATTTTATCGAAATTGATTCACCTGTATGCCAGCAGCACAATTTACGTGAAAAAATGATGACTTGACATCTTTTGTGGGCAATTATTACATTATCTCGTGAGAGGAAAAACCGAAGAAGTCACAGTAAAGAGATGGATTCATAATATGTACAATACAAGGAATATACTAAGCGCTATTTGTGCAGATGTAGTGAACCCATGCAAACCAAGCATCCCATTTCGAAGAGGCGGGAAGCACGAGTGACGCCTTCAATCCTATCCGCACGCAGAGCAGGCAGCCGTCCCACGAACGCGCCGCAGGTCTCGTTTTGAAGTTCTTGATCTTTGGGGACCCAGAGGATGTCACGGTCTTGAGGTAAAGTTGTTTCGCTACAGATACCCCTTTGAGGGGCTTGGACATTTGTGGAGACGGTGCTGTGATAGGTGTTGCTACTTGTGCGGGTGGAGTAGAGGCGCTCGGAGCGAGCGGCGCTGTCAGTGTTGCTGCTCTAAGGGCTTGCGCTTGGTGTCCTGGTTGGAAATCGGTGGTGGGAGGTGGACAGGATGCATCAACGGTGACAGATGGTTCAGCTAGAGGAGCCGGATGAGTAAATGAGGGAGTGGGAGTCATGGGAGGTGGTTGTTGCGGCTGTTGCGTGCGGTTGTGGTTGTTGCGTGCGGTTGTGGTTGTTGCGTGCGGTTGTGGTTGTTGCGTGCGGTTGTGGTTGTTGCGTGCGGTTGTGGTTGTTGCGTGCGGTTGTGGTTGTTGCGTGCAGTTGTGGTTGTTGCGTGCAGTTGTTGACGTTGCGTGCGGTTGTTGACGTTGTTGCGTGCGGTTGTTGTGGCACTGGGGTATTACCCGGTGCTGCCGACTTGAGACTAAGTATCGTCCTTAGATCCTTGTTAACATTGTCTGCCTCTTGGCTACATATCGTTGGGTTGGTTTCTTCCTCTCCCCCAGCCGGAATTTGGTAGAGGGCATCCATCGAAAACGATATCAGTTATGTCCTCCGGTTAAGGAACGAATCCACTGACCATGATGAACATTCGTCGGACAACGTCCTCTTTCCTCAGAGAAGTCAGTGCAACGTGTATATACCCCAATGTTGCCCACCAGTACCAGCAACAAGACGTTCGAAGTATCAGATACCCTGGAATTTCACTTTCTGAACTGGAGAACCGGTGAGATTGAAAAAGTGAAATTGAATAAGAAAGTGAATATATGAACTACGATTAAAAGCTGTTCTTCTCCGCTCTTCGTCCCATCTCTTCGCAGAGTTGACCCTTCTGCTGATGGCCATTGTATTGATACAACCCCCGCAGATTGAGTAAAAACCGAGCTGTTAATGTCGCCCTGTGTCTAGTGATCATCCCGGGTAACCCTCGGGTCAACCGGGGCTACCCGTACCCGTACCCATCAAAACCCATACCCGTCCTTAAGGGTACGGGTACCCGTGGCTACGGGTCAGGGGTCACGCGGGTATCCGGGTTTTGTACCACGGGTGCGGGTCGCGGTCGTGTCACGGGTATGGGTCAAGACTCGGGTTAAACCCGAGTCTGACGAGTCTCGATTTCACGCGTACGAGTACAACTACGTAGTATTACCGTAGTAGTGACAAATAAACGAATGGTAAACTACCCACTTCCCGTGATAGCGTCCCAGTCGATAGGGAGCTCGTCCTCGTCCTTCCCGGTGACCTCTTCTCCGAGAGCTGCTTTGATGTCCTTGTACCTGATCATGTCAAGGGTGCTCCAGGTGCCGACACATAGCAGCGCGCGGGTTGAGTGGAACGATAGGCGGTTACGGACGTGGGGAAGGACGAGACGGCCTTGACTGAAAACGCGCTCGACATCAACTGTAGTAGCTAACAAATAAGGGTATGAGCATAACAAACAGTGAGAAGGAAGGATTACACACCTGGGATCAACAGATAATCACGCGCCATACGAGAGAGGTGGGGAAAGCTCATGCGCCTCTCATGCCACCACGAGAGAGCATCCTTGACGTCTTCGACTCCTGTTACAAGGTATCGATCGAGTTCGTTGTTGTGATCCGAGGATGCGGTCATGAGGTCGGGCAAATCGTCGAATATGTTCTTGGTGCTCAAATAAGTCTGCAAGCGGAACAGTTAGTCCAAAGACCAAAAAGAATAGCGTAGTTTCCACTTACAGCTTCATCGCCACTGACATTGTTCTCCGTATCATCCTCGTCATCGTTGACACCTTCAACTGACTCGTAGGACCGGGCGAATTCGTCTTGGACAATTTCGCGTGCAGCTTGAATCCACGCATCCTCCCACTTGTGTTTCTTGAAGTATTCGAGTTTGTGGCGAGGATGGAGCACTTAAGAGCGCTTGTATTAGTATACTTCCGACATAAATACATGACGACTCACCCATAGCGATCCGATACACCTCAGATTGGTCGGTTTTGTTGTAGTATCGGTTCATTGCGTTCTTGCCAATAGCAAGTGCGGCACGTATGGATGGCCCGAATTGATAAGGGCTGTCAGAGGCAGTGGCGAGGACCTTGTCAATGTGGTCCATCGCAGGGATCACGGCTGCGAGGTTTGGCGTGCCGCGTGAAAAGTACATTGTCGCGTCCTTAAAGATCTGTCCAAAAACGAAGTCAGAAAGATAGGAGATAAAGGAATGACTATTTACCTTTAGTACGTCACAAAGTTCCCCAGCGATCTTCCATTCTGCCGGTAGCAGTTCATACTTGCGAAGATCGTCATCACGACTGGCAGTAATGGCGTCAATGGCCGAGCGGTACTTGAGACCGAAGTCGAGCATGTCATATGTCGAGTTCCAGCGAGTTGAAACATCGCGTGGCATCATGCGTTTTGGGAGGCGGTGGGTCAATAGCGTCGCAAACCACTTGGGAAGGAGAATGGTTGTTGAGTTCTTGAGGGCGAAAGCAAGACGACGCAGCTATGTACCATGTTAGTATCAGCTATGCCTCTGAGTGATAATATACGTACCTTCATCAACATCGATCGCACAGGCTGTATGCTCTCGTTGAGCTCGCCCAGCTCTTCCTCTGTTAGCCCCTCGTGCAGGTCCAACCAGGGGTCGAGGGGCTGATCGTCCTCCTGGTCCTCAGCATCGTCATCGGCCTCCCATGCTTCCAACTCAGCGCGCTCCTCAGAGTCCAGTTCGTTAGCTAAGTCAGCGAGTGCTTGAGCAGCCGCATCGAGGGTGACACCAGGTTTTGTCTTTGGTATGTCGAATTGCTTGAGAATCGACTTTGCGGAGATGCTGATTATGTGCGCAAAACAGCGGGTCTGGTTGGCAGCACCGGGAAACGCGTCGACTATGGTGCTGAGATGCTTGATCATAGTGTCATTATTAGACGCATTATCAGTCGTGACACTAAGAACCTATAGAAAAGTAAGTCCGGGAACACACATCAGACCCAATTCTAAACTCACCTTGTCTTTGATCCCAAACGCTCCTAGGACCTCAGCAAAAGCGATCGCCAGATTCACACCGGTATGGGACCTCGGAACTTCGACGATATCGAGAAGGAGTGTCATAGGAGTGCCATTTTTTTCGAAGTGCACCGTAACGGCTACATACGCCTTGTAATTAGGCGACGTCCAGGCATCAGTGGCAAAACTAAGTTTGCCATCGATCCCCTGGCTTCATGTTAGTATCATATCTTTTAAGTATTAGTTAACATTAACGTACCTGTAACAACTTTGCAATGCGTTCACGAACACGCACAAAGACATTCTTGACGTCACGAGAGAGCGTTGCCGCCGAAGGGATATAACAATCCGGTCTTCCTGTCTTCATTAGGCAACGAAAAGCACGGTCATTGACTATCTGGAAAGGGCGCTTATTCTCAGCGACCCAACGGACAAACTCTGCCCTGTAAAAAAGATTAGATATTATTACAGTCAGTTCAAGATATTGGAACATACCGGGCTTCAACCTTAGTATGCTGGCGGTGGCTATAAGTCACATTTCCCGTTCCAATACGTTTGAACGCGGCTGTGATTGAGCCGTTCATCCCCTTGAAATTTCTGAGAGCCTCACGAGCGGTCTTGACATCACGCGTCTCGTCTGTGGCCGCAAGTGCTTCATCACCCCAGCAAACTCTTGCATGTCAACGGAGATTGCTGGTAGAACTGGTATCACCAGTGTAAAGGAAACGGCGGACAAAGCCTTTGAGGCGGCAGGGGCTAGCGGCACATGCGAAGACATGGGCCTTACGGTTCTTGACGTATTCCACTGTAGGTGTAGGCTTGAAGAATACATAAACGGGCGCATCCCAACTTCTAGAGAGGCGCTCTATTGAAGTTTTAGTGTGTTGTGCAATAGAATATAATGGACGCAGACTCACTCAACTCTGATATATCGTCCTCTACTTCAGGCTCGTCATCAGACTCAGGGTCATCGTCAACTTCAATGGCGTCAGGTGTAGAATGCGCATGAGTGCCTATGGTATTGGTCTCTTCGCCGCTGCTGGTGGTGGCCCCAGAACTTTGATGAGTACGAAGCGGCGGACGTTGACGGCGACAAGTGGGGTTGGTGGTTTCTTCAACAGATGCCTGTGGAGTAACGGGGACAGGTCTTGCATTGACTCTGGTTTTAGGCATCGTCTTTGCTTTCTTCCTGGCCAAAGGATCGCCATTTTCGGTGACACGCTCAGTAGGACGACGCTTGCGTGGCCCTCGTATGTCATCGGAGTTGGTCCCAGTAATCGCGGGTACAGATTGACGAGGCATGATAGACTTGGTGTTCGCAGCACACTCAGGGTCACAGGAAACGAGAGGAGGGAGGAAGTATGCTCTGAATATTCGCAAAGCCAGGGTTGATTAAATACATGCGTGGTGAATACTACCTAGAAGCGGCCAAAGACGGGGAGGAGAATGTGTCCTACCTGTATTGTGTCAATGATCAGAAACAGTAGACAGGAGTAGACATTGTACTATACCTAGACAGAAACGACTTGCGACTTTGTGGTATGACACGCGTGAGGCAAAAATCGAGTAAGGAGGTGGAGGCGCGGGAATGGAAGGAATGGAGGCAGCGACTGACCACAATTACTCCTTCAATATGATGGTCCGATGGAGGCCCTGAGTCGTAGGGGCACGCAGTGAGGGGATGGAGGTGATGGTGAGGATGTGGAACAGTGGAAATGGCGAGGTCCGCGAGGGATGTGGAAACGGCGAGGATGTGGCAACGGCGATGATCGGAGGATGTGGCGATGGGGACATGGTGCCCGAGGGCAGCCTGCCAAGCCTGTACTCGTTGCAGCCTTCAACCAAACCAAAAAAAAAAAAACCTGTACCCGTGGTTCGGGTTCGGGTTTGCCTCGGGTTGAAGAGGGCTACCCGTACTCGTACCCGGCGTTACCCGACCCGTGACCCGTGCGGGTTTCCCGCACCCGTGACTAACACTACCTGTGTCAATGGCACGGATACAGGGGTGGACATGGACCTAGATTGGCTCCGTGCTCCGCCGTTTGAGACCATGTCAGTAATCTGAGTTCCTATCGAGGACATGCTAGGGGTACACGTCGACTGAGCTGTAGACGGCCAGGCAAGGGATGGGGAGAGAGCTACGCCCCCGAAACGTGGACGCATGGGTAATCCGAGGGCGATTGTCGAGTGGCAGGCCCTTGGTGGATGTAAGACTGGCAACCCGTTCTGGTCTTGTGCCGCACGTTGTAGATTGTCTCTATGCTGATCCACAATGTAAATATGTGCGGTGGGACACGATGCGCCTCTAAGTCAGCAGACGTATGCTGAAACCGTGGTAAGATGTTCACCGCTTCGGCAGTCACGGAAGATGAGTCTGTTGGA
This sequence comes from Lactarius hengduanensis, assembly GCA_021525025.1. Taxonomy (NCBI): domain Eukaryota; kingdom Fungi; phylum Basidiomycota; class Agaricomycetes; order Russulales; family Russulaceae; genus Lactarius; species Lactarius hengduanensis. Next base: position 29,702 of record JAKELI010000525.1, read on the forward strand.
ATGCTAGTCAAAAGAATACGAAAGTCCACATGAATCAGTTGGTGTAGCTTTGCCGCTGGGAAGCCTGAGCAGACACTTGACTCAACACCTGTGAACTCCTCAGTCAGGCAATGACGTCGTCAATGTAGGCTTACTCGAAGTGGAGCAAAGGGTCATTGTATAACTGTTGCAACCGATGCGCTACGGTAGGCGCACACCGTAGTAGTTGGGTAAGGTCTCCTGCCAAGAACAGGAGAAATCCCGGAGCAGCACCGACAGCAGGCCTCTGAGCGAGTGCGGGTGTAAGCCTGCTCCACATCGCTGGCTCGCTGCAGCGGTCGTACACGCTCGACGGGAACGTGTCATAAACACTCAGGTTACTCGCAAACGCCAGTCACTGCACTGGGTCGTCGCAGAGCGGTGGGCGAGAGTGGGGGGCAAGGAAAGCACCGAACTCAGCACCGGTGTGCTCGAGTTGAGGTTTGGGTGGTTGAAGAGCGTCCGTTCTGCCAAGGGCCGTGATCCTTCGTCGTCTTCAAAAGAAAGCGCCAGGAGGAAGGATGGGGAGCCGAGCGAAGCGGCCGGATGCCGTAGACCATCGATGTGATCTGGATTTGGTGACGGGATGCACGCGAGAGGACCGAGTTCGTGAGCCTTGGCAAGATGCGAGTTGTAAGAGTTGGAACGATGACGGCTGTAGTTGGCCGGTGTGTCCACGAAAGTCTGTTGGTCGTAATTGTCGGCATCTACGAGAGAAAGCACGCCTCGGGTTAGAGAAATGGGGACGCAAACAGTCAAGCAGTGCACGTACTTTTAAGAATTCCCTTGGAAGGTTGCCGTGCACGTTTGACGCTCCGGCGTAAGCCAATTGCCCATGGTTCATGGTTGTCTTTGATATCGCCGAGGCTCGTTCACTCAAGACCTTGGCGAATGGTGACATCCTCGTCGTCGTCGATGTGACTCCAGTCCTCATCCTCCCAACCCTCGATGTGGGCAGAGTAATCATGTGGGTGCTCACTGTCACCCTCACTGGCAGAGTCATCGTCCTCAACGACTACGTGTGTGCCGTCCTCAGTCACACGCGCCGTACCGGGAGCACCGCGGGCGGTGGTCGTGTCCTTCTCCCAAGTCGTAGGTACAGGCTCTGCGGCGGTGGCGGTAGCAGCGTCAGAAGTAGAAGTAGCCGTGGTAGTAGCTGCCGCCGCCGCTTCTTCTTGGGCTTTCGCCCTGGCAGCTGCCTCTGCGTTGCTTTTGAGGGTATGCTGTCGTGCAAGCTTAGCCGCAGGGGAAAGCCCGTTGAGCTCCGTGCTCCACTCGCTACTCGGGCGGTCGAGCTCAGCAGTAACGTGTGACACGCTAGCCCCGAGTCTCGCCTTTCTTCTTCTTGCCCTTCTTTCCATCGCTCTCGTCACTGCCCTCTCTCTCCTTTTGTCCTTGAAGAGGGATGTGATGCCCGCGAGCAAGTTGCGCCGAGCAAGCTTCCCGATGGAGCCCAGTTTGCGAATGACGATCGAAGCGGAGGATATGGTAGAGGAGAGGGATATATTGTCCGTCGATGCGTTGAGTTGGGAATTGAATAGAGCGGTGCGCTTTTTCTTTGCTTGCTTCGTAGCTGTCGAAGCAGCATCGCCAGCGTCGGCGGCGGTGCCTTGGAGTCCTGGGGCTGCAGTGGGAAGTCCTGAAGAAGTCACGGGCGAGTCAGGGGATACAGACTCTTTGTCAATGGTTTGCAAAGCGCTAATGGAAAGAACACGATGCAGTCGGTCTTTGAGCCCGACGCTGCGGATGGCGGCAGCATTCGGAAGAGACTCCAGAAGCTCGCTATCATCACGTGACATGCGCTTCTCAGCTGTTGACATGCCTTGCGACAGCGGTGAAGGACGCGTCGGACGTGGCAGGCCACTTGTCATTTGCAGTGACCTAGACAAAAATAAATCAACAATATGATCATGGTCAAAGAGATAGAAAACATACGGTGCCAAAGTCGTTCCGCATGAAAACAGCTCTATGCAAGCCCAAGGGCTGGCCGGTCAGTGGTCAATGACGAAGTCTCAGTCATTTAGCCCGAGGCCTGCTGCGGTGTTAGCAAACTGCACAGAAAGTGTTTTGTATCGGTCCTCAGGAAGCGGGGGTAAATTATCGCATTGGATGGCTGCTGTGGGGTTGATCCGGGGCCTGTGGTGGTGGCGCACTACCGGGCGCGTGCGAATGGGCGGCGGTGGGTACCAAACCAATAATCAATGACAGCCACAGTGGGACAATTGCCCCCTGAATGTGAATGATAGTGGACAGGGTGACGAGGAAAGGAAAAGATGGGAAGAGCAAGAGAAGAGAGGCAGGCAAAAATGGGACCCTGGGGTGCACATTGGGTCTGACACCGGCACGCCAAGTGTTGTGTGTAGTGTCTTGATAATATCGAATCGGATTCGGCGCTGGGTGCGCGGGGGGGCGAGGTTGGCAGGTGAGGAACCACAGATACGATAGTGATACGATCTGTCGAAGAGGGGGATTGTGAAGCGGGGAGCCACTGAGCACGTGACAGGCTCAGACTCGTGCGACTGTGGTCCTTAAACTCGTCAGGGAAAGAAAGTAAGCTATCGAGGGTGGAGAGGAGCCCAATACTGTACTGTAATGGCCTGGAGAGATTTGTCAATGTTCGGTGTTTGATGAGCTCGACGGATCGTTCACGAACAATGGTGTCACGATCACGTGACATTCCAGATTTCTTAGACTCGTTTCTGGACTCATACTGATTTCCGATTTGATTATAGATTACAGATTGTGTTATATCTAGAGATCAGGATATCTGATCTTTCTGCTGTATTGTTCTATGTTTTACCCTTGCTTCTTCTGTGTTCTAGAAACTTCTTGCCAGCAAATTGTTCTGCTGGCATACAGCTTATGAAAGCCTCTGCCTTGTAGTATATAAGTCTGCTGTAGTTCACTCTGTAGTCTCCATTCTTAGTGCATTCCGCGGGTTTACCCGCGTTTTTTTGTGGTCTAAAGTATCCAGCTTGTAGAGCTTGAAGATGCGATCCAGGGGCACTTTTTTTTTG
>JAKELI010000526.1:0-32713 GCA_021525025.1 Lactarius hengduanensis
TGGCAAGCAAGGTGATGGTTGGATCCGGTATGTAGCAAGGGATCCTATGCCTTCCCTGATATGTACTAACTCGGTCTCTGCACGTTCTGTGACGCCGCATGTACTGTCCTTACGCGACAAACATAGCCATAGATGGGCTGAGGGTACACGCGATTGTAAGTTAGTCGCATTGACGACAGACGCTGCACCTCTTTCCCTAATCCGTTTTCCCTTCCCGGTCATGGTGTCTCGTAGGCGGTGCTCGTCGCGCTTCGACTTGGGGTTGTGTGAGTGCAAAGGTTGTGTCAAACGTAGATGATGTAACTTACCACATTTCCAAAAGAGACTGCTGCGGCTACGTATGAAGATGGCCCATACTGTTAAGGCCTGGGAAAGATTGCGGACATCCCTTATCATATTCTCTGGAAGTGGAGGCAGCGAGTGCTCATCTTGTTCTTGTCTGTGAAGGTGTGAACTAAGCTGTGCCTGTGGCGGGAAATGATCTATTTTCACAAAGGCTCCGAGGCGGCATCCTTGTGTGTCTCTATCCCTTCAGAACGAACGGCGATCCTTAACGCTTGACCGATTTTGTGGAGATCCACAGGTACAGCATCATTGTGGATCAGAAAAATGGCCCCTGCATTCAAACAATTGTTTGTCCCCCCTCCCTGCCAGTGAGGACACGACTTGAGTACCTTCTCCTTTTCGATACAAAATCAAAGTGCGAAAAACATGTCAAGATGATGAGACTTCTAAAAGCTTCGTCCCATGAGCCGAGGTCTCGCCTGGGCCTCAAGGCTGAGAAAACGATCACATTGGGGAAACATTAGTAACTCACATACAATATCCCATTCGCAGGGTCCACAAGGACCGGAGAAGGAGGATGGGATCCAGTACGAAGACCCCATCCGAGTCATTTTTTCATAGCTTAAACCCCACCAGCAAGGCCCATCACATTCTTCAGGTCAACCCCCTTCTTGATTGCACGCAGCTGAGGTAGATTCGCCCCATAAATCTCTCCAGTGGCATGTCAAACACGTGTAGTTGGGGTACACAGCTGCGTGTGAAACATTTTGCCCATCCGCAACCGCTGCCCGTGGTGACTGTATCGGAGAAACTCCGCACCGCCTTACTTACAGTGTCGTCCAGGGAAACATTGCTGTATGCGAAAGCGACAACCGTAGGGAAGAGAGCGTGAGAACGGTCGGGTGGGTGCGCAGAGGCTGAACCGTGACGAGAACACATCCTTGAGAAATGTGCTCGAGGGTGAGCGAGACGGTGACATTAGGATCATAGTGCTCTGATCTTTCCTCCCAAGAACTACAGACGGCCACCGTATGTTGAGTAAGATTTGGACGCGTGCGGCTACATGGTGCTCACCAAAGATCTGATTCACGAATGTGTCGAAAACACAGACGGCGAGTACTGTGGACTGAGGACACCTGTTGACACGTGCACCTCTATCTCTTTCATCAGCCGCCATTTATAGGCCAAGAGTCAAGAACTGCACCGACCGAACTGTTCTTGGGGGGATTTATGAAGGAGAGGCTGTTGAACATGTCAACCGAATGACCTCGTCTTGACATCGGACTGATTTAGTCGGATCGCCAAGCAGTCATCGAAAATACCCGGCGCGGGTGTGGGAGCATTGTAAAAACACGATAGCAGCAGATATGACCTAGATGGATGATATTCCTGGGTTGTAAAGGATAATATTGAAGCATAAGGACATACCCCTGCCGGAGTGTAAATCACAGGGACATTCAATGCGGCCTTGGTGTCGTTCTTCTGCTGGAACTTCAGGACGGCCTCCTTCACTAAATCTAGTTGGTCTACATTGTAGTTAAGGGTACCACCCTATCAAATCGAGTCAGCTCGAGTATGATTGAGACGTCAAGTCGCTGTTACTGACCCATATGGAAGTCGGGCGTACCGACAACAACTCAAAGATCGGGACCAAGACAGAAGTAGAGGCTGGTATATTCGGGAACAGCAACGGGGATTCCCGGTATGAGATATGCGTGTACAAGGATAGGGAAAGAAGGGGGAAAAAGGGGGATAAGAGAGGACTAGCGACTGAGGTGACGGATGGTCGCTCTTTGTATGTGGCTTTGTCTCTGTTGTTCTGGAATGCGTTATGACGATTTGCATTCCTAAGAAGTACGATGAAACTCTGAGAAGAAGTACGGTGAAACCCTAAAGGGCCGGGAAGGATCGGACTTCCGAGTCTTGTTGGGTAAGTATGTACTTACACCATACTGGCCCTGGGGAACTGTCTTGTAAGTGAACTTTGTCACGATGCCCTGTTATTAATGTCGATCAAACTTTCTTTTCTATCACCTTGCAAGGAAGTGGCATACGAAGTTGTTCCCTCCACCCTGAGAATACGTAGTCTCAGTGATTCGTCTCCATATGAAGTTTCAAGCCACTTGCCTGAAGTGCGAACCATAAATCTTATTGCTTTCTGTCACATTTGTAATGGTCCCGTTTGGTAGGACCAGTTCATAGTATCCTGCCATATTGTCGATGGTTAATTCATACTGATTGCTCGTGAAAGCATAACCTGCGACACGAAATCGTATCAGCGGTCATTATTGTGGCAAGGGGGGTCCAAATCCACCCACCGCTGCCCAGAGTCAAACCGGCAATACCGACACCAGGTGAGCGTCCTCCGATGATGTTCAGTCCAGATGAGTCGAGAGCTGCGTACACTTGGTCCAAAGTAACGCCAGACCCCGCGTCAACGGTCCCCGTGACATTATTGAGCTCGATACTGTCAATCGGGTCATGGAAATCTGAACCCCGCTCGAGGAAGAGAACCCAGGATTAAACGCATGACCTCCACCTTTCACTGCGAAAGGTGTGCGTGTGGATCCCAAGATGCGCAACTACCACGATACGCTGTGAGCCGCGACTATAATTAAAAGGACCCAGAGGTACGTACAACGATGCTAACATTGGCTCGACGGAGCACGCAGACACCTGACTGGACGAGACGCCAGCGTGCTCGATGTCAGCGTCATACTGGGTGGAGTCTTCACCTGTACGTCAGCATGGTGCTAATGGAAGGCGAAGATGAGAGGCACGCACTGGGGTAGAAGAGCTGAGAGGAATTGGAAATGGCATTCGCGATACTGCGACAGGTACTTGGTACCTCCCGGACGGTGTCGCTGTGAGAATAGAACTTATAGAAGCATGGGAGAAGGATGCCAGAGAGAAGGCGACAACTAAGAAAGTTGTCGAGAGCATACTCAGGGCTGATGTGAGAAAGGAGGTTATCAAGACCTGACCATTGGTTCGCAGCGCAGTGTCATCCTTTTATTCCACCCTTTCACGGCAGCGTAAGCTAGGGGCCGTGGTCCAGAGTAGATTAATGTGTCTATGTCAACTGACAGCCGGAGGCCACGTGTCTAGTAGCAGACTGCGCTGCTTCCACTGGCATTGATCCACCGCCTCTGACTCCACCAGCATCTCGCACCGAGTGGGCCTAATGAAGGCCATAATACCCTCCTCAAGCATTTTGGAACACCATGGATCTTCGTTCTTGACGATGACAAATATCTAAGCAGTGGAAAGGTAGAGCGATGGTAGGAGCTTTTTTTTTTTGATCCATTTTGTGCGCCTGAGGGTAGAGTACCCTATGTAGCACTACACAATTGATGTACTACGCGTCCATGTTTCTCTGCTTCCCATAGTGCGAGTGCAACGAGGTTATGTAACGCTTCGCACATGAGTGCGCGCGTGCGCGCGCCAAGACGTTGAGATACTGAAAGATCGAGTTAGAGACGAGAGGATTTCAAGCTTAGGGTTCGGACGGGTTTCGAGAACAACACGATACTGACATTGAGTCCAAACACTGTACATTTTATACTAAAGCCAGTAGCATAATTTGTATAGTAAGAGTCAGCGAGAATCATAAGGTATCACAAAGAGTATGAACACGTCGTCAAGACGCAAGGTCAGGGGGTACAAATCGAGGCGCAAGGTCATGGAGACAGGTCACGAGTATAGTATGGAGAGGAAACCGAGGCAGAAATCAAACGCGATAAGGAGGAGTCGAGATGGCGAGGCAGGAACGATGCGGAGCGTCTCCCTTGTGACGTCGGGCTTGGCGTGCTCGCGCTTGATCGGTAAACGTGTCTTGAGGCTTAGTAGTTATCGAGTGGTGAAGGAGTGAGGAAGTGAGGTGAGGGTATAGTGACGACCGGAGGTCGCAGCGTTCAAAGATTAGAGCTTGAGGCTGCTTGCGCTGAGGCGAGACGATCCTCTGGGCCACCAGCCCGATCCGGTCCTGCCGGGATCCCCAGCGCTGGCGGCTCCCCCGCAAGTTGGGCTCACAGCGCAATTCAGCATCCCAATGGCCTTGCTTTAATATCTTATGTCTCCCCGATCCCCGGTTGGGGAACGGTATAACTCCTTGTCAAGCGTTGAGATTGGTGGGGGCACTTGTGGTGCCAGGGCATGAGGTGCAGGCATGTTTATCTTGGACTGAGGAAAATTGACGCTTCCTACGTCGTCCGCCTTTCTCTTCATGTCTTGAGTGAACCTGGGTAGGTGGGTTCGACAAGTTGTGGAGTAGTGTTTACAGGCCTGGCCATGGGCCGAAGCCAGACCAAGCCAGCCGGCAGGGACGGGCCGGGCCTTGGCCGATGAGGCAGCCTGGAGTGGCCCGAGGCTCAGGCTCCAAATTTGGAAGGCCGCTCACGGCCGTGGCCCGGGCTCCAGTTTCGCAGGGCCGTGCCACATCAAGCCCCAACTGAGGGTTCCTTGCCAGCAATTTCCTGGTCTGATACGCGAGGATTCTAGCTATTCAAGCCATGATCCGCAGCCCATTGCCTACTGTGCACCTCAGCTCATCTGAAATCGCCACCATGTGTATTCGAGTACAAAATCCGAGTCTTTTTTTTCCCCATAGATCATGTCTCCACGACCGCCCGCACAATCGTGCCCACCGCAAAATTGACCGCCGAAAACGCAGCCAATCTAGAGCTGACTCACATCGCAGGGCTGTCGCATCTGCGCTTAGCTGCCTCACCTCAACCCTCTTCACCCGTCCTGAGCCAGTCACATCAACAACGCCCGCGGATGTGGATGTGGAGTCGTCGTCCCCTGGTCCAGCCCTAACTCGGACTTCAACTAAACGACCCAGCCAACTCTCATCACACGGTACACTTGACACTGACGACGACGCTGCTGCTGCCGAGGACGTTCCCAAAGCGAAGAGGACCGAGGACCCTTGGGCAAGGGCTGCAAACCGATGTCTCGATTATTGAGATCGACGACGTCGATGATCTGCAAGATGAACGGCTGAACAAGACTGACCCAACGGCTGATATCAAAGCCTTTTCACTGCAGTACCTCGCATACCAGGTCAAAACACAAGCGTGCATGCAGTGTAACCCGTGCGCGTAAGGACCTTTTTTTTTTTGTTCGTTTCGGCGTTTCTTATCGTGTCTCGTACATAGGCAAGGTCTAGGATGCCCCAAGCAAGATAAAATCCTGACAAGCGAACATTCCACGCTTCGCCGTCATGCGGCAGCTCTGCACGCGGTACGTCTTGCGTCGTGCTCATTGCATTGGAACCTCTTATTCATCCTGTGTTTACGTCTTAGCAACGCTACCGAAAATGGTGCAGCTCAAACAACTTCGATTCCATGCTACCTCGGGATTCCAAGCAGCGCAAGTGCATTGACAAGGAACCGTCGATCATATAACATTTTGGCCCCGAAGACCCAAGTGCAAGGCCGATTTCCGTTTTAGCAACAAGGCTCTCGAGACCGCTGCCCTTGAGTGGCTCATCGAAACAAATCAGGTATGTACTTCATACGTTTATCTCTCCGAGTTCCATACTAATGTGCGTGAGTATTATAGCCGATTCAGACATTCGATAATGCCGCGTTCAAGAAAATGCTCGACATCGCGTCCCGAGCACCCCGGAACACACCAATATTCGACTCCCCTCATCCAGGCAGTCAAGACCACGCATCATCAAGATGTTCAAGCAACAGCTGCGCTCGTTGCGGTGATCGCCTCAATGTTTTTGTTTTTTTTTTTTTTATGCTTCTTCCGGCCTAATATTCTATTGTGTTCATTTATTAGGAGGCCCCACGTGAGCGGTGAAGTTAGCCTGACATGTGACGCATGGCAGGCTAGCAATTGTGACGCTTACTTTGCCGTCACTGGCCACTGGATCGAAGAACGTGCACCTGGGAAGTGGACAGTCGAGCAAGCTTTACTCGGATTTGTGCAAATGAACCAAGCCCACAACGGCAAACGACTCGGCCGGGCACTATACAAGGTGTGCAAACCGTCTCCGAATCGTACCCAAGGTAAGTACTGGTTACTTTGTGTCCTTGTACAACTACTATTTGTTACTCTAGGTCGGGCACCGTCACCTGTGACAAACGCGAAGAACAATGACACCATGCTTCAAGAATTCGCACGCTGTTATGAACTCAAGACTGGCTCTTCTTTTGATGTCGAACGCCGACATATTAGGTATGTACCACTAATATATTGGTAGTGTTTAAAAGTCCAGTCATGTGAACTGCGAAAAACCGGAACTGGACCGGACCGAAAACCGATTGCAACCGGACTTCCGGTTTGCAGTTCTCGGAATCTGAGTAATCAGCCGGTTTCGGTTCATCGGAATCCGGTGCCCGGAAAAACCGCTAAAGGCCGGTTGGGACCGGTCTCAACCGGTCTTTTGCAACCGGTCTTTGATTGGTCATTCACACGCGTGAGCCTCGAGCCACGTACTTCCCGCTAGCAACTACGACGACAACAGTAGCGTCGTTGGGCTCCTCTGCCCATTAGAGCTTGGACCCAGACGACAACGACCCTCAGTAACAGCAAGCAGCCGCAATGGCGACTGCAGGTTGCTCTGCCAACGCAGCCCCGCAACAACCACTGCGACGACTCGGAACCCGGTCGTCGCACTTCCACCGCCGCTGACGCACTGACGACTCATTATCTTTGTATGTCCTCACCACTTTCTTTCTTCTGCTCTCTGCTACGATGTCCCAGACAGACTCAAGCTCACTAATATTATGCCGGCGTCGACGACGACGACGGCGGCAGGCTCTCCATCAACCCGTCCTCAAGCTGCGTGCACCGCCATCCATGGCGACGACGGTGGGCACGCCCCTCACGCAGCTGCGAGGTACGTGACCCATTGACCACGGCGGCACTCTTCCACTCACGACAATGGCCCTGAGCTGCCCCTTCCACCACCACCACCACCGTCCAATCGCCCCAGCCTCAACTACACCAACAACGACAACGGCGGCAGCGGGCAGTCAACCCACGCAGCGCTCCGCCGCCGACTATTACCGTCACTCTGCCAACGACGACGGCCGTGATCATGACAAGGCGACAACAAATCCTGGCGAGGATGCGACGACGACAACAACAGTTGCACCAACAACTACGCTGACGACGGTGACGGGGCAGTCGGTACACCGCCAACTACGACCACTACGCCAGCGACGCCGACAGCCACGACGTCGACGAGGCAATGACGACGACATGCCGACGACGACGACGACGACTGCCGTGGCGATGACGGCCACGACAAGTCGTCGACAACCACCATGAGGACAACGAGGACAACAACTCGACGGAGGCGGTGGCGGGCCTGACCCCGCCTAGCTTTTCCGTCGGTTTTCAGTCCCGGATGAGCGGTGTCGTCGCCAGCGGCAGCAGCAGTGGTAGCATGTGCCCCGCAGACGCAGCTGCAAGCCATGCAATTCCATGTATGGAGTAGAGTAATTAGATGGTATTGCCACTAGATACTTAGACTATGTTAGGGTTCTCGACATGTACAGTAGCTTATTACATCAATACATAGTCGGTTGCAGTCGGTTTATGGAGGTTGTGGTCGGCTCAGGGTGAACCAGTTCAGACCGAGAGAGTCGGTCTTAGTGAAACATTGCAACCGGCAACAACCGGTTGTTGCAGGTTCAGTCCGGTTTTGGGCAAAAGAGGTAAAATCGAAAACCGGTTCCGGTCCGGTTTGTCCAGATTAGGGCAAAAAACCGGACCGAGTCGGACTTTTAAACACTATATATTGGTGCCATACACTTTATGATACTTGTTCACGCAGATGTCTTGCACACATCATAAACTTGGCGACGCAAGCACTGATAACAACACGCAGCAAGTCGAAGTTCTACGACGGGAACCAAGACGACGACGACCTTCCAGAAGACCTTGGAGCTAGTGTGCGTGATGAAGTCGGCCTCATCCGTACCATCTGTGTGAAGGTATGTCCATTTTGTGTCGAATCTTCGTGTCTAACATGAGGGGATGTAGGCACGCTCCTCGGCTCAACGTAAGGAGCGTTTAGGGCTATCCAAAGCAGTCGTAACATAAAACCCGTTCAACTCCTCCTTGACATGAAGGGACGGTGGAGCTCAACATACATCATGCTCACTCGTGCCGAGTCATGACGCGAGGTAAGTACACATCTTGTTCTTTGTTGTAGTGTTCCTACTGGTCATGCTGTCGCACAGGTGATCGACAAATTTATCATGGAACTTGGAGTCGCTGAACCCAACACCGAGAAGCGGCGCAAGATAATGGCCCTCTCTCTGGACGAGGAAGAATGGACGCGTGTGAGTCTGTTCTGTAATATTCTCCAGGTAAGAAGTACAACTACGTCCTCGAATACTACTGATCCGTTTCCTTTATTCAGTACGCAAGTGATGCCCAGCAAGCGTTCTCGTCCTCCTCAACGCCAACCCTTCAAAACGCACTCCCGGCATTGGAGAGGATGCACGCAGCGTGGGAGAAGGCCTCGAGCAAACCCCGCTATGTGTGCTTTGCGCCTGCTCTTGACGCAGGAATGAAGAAGCTCAACGAGTATTACCAGCGCTCTGCTGCATCTGATGCCCATATCATGGCTATGGGTACGAATTTATTACTTTCTCACTTGTGTGCTGATCAGAGTTCGGCGGCGCAGTCCTCAACCCCAAGAAGAAGATGGGGCATTTCGTGAAGCACTGGCCAGTGGACCTTGTTGAGGAGGTCGAAGAACTTGTCCGCAAACGTGTAAGTTGATTGCCATTATATCTGTTCTACATGTTACTGACATTACTATCGAGTTTGTTGAGCGTTATAACGAGACGAACAAAAACAAACAGCCCCAGGTCACACGCGTTCACAAGACAGCCCCAAAACGTGGACGCCAGAACGTTGTCGATACAGACTCGTCATCTGATGAAGATTGTCAACAAGTCACCGACACGGGCAACAGCATCCTAGAAGAGTGGAACTTATACCTCAATGCACGCGACGTTGTGCCAGAGGACATTGGGATAGTCGATTGGTGGGGGGTGCGTATCACACGTTTACTTCTGGGCTAATCTCACCATACATTTACTCTAGTTGTGTGGGGGCCGCTACCCAACATGGCAGTCACTCGCTCGTGACTATCTTGCGGTCATGGCCTCATCCGTGTCCAGTGAGAGGGCTTTTTCAGCAGCTGGCATCACGATATCCAAGCGCCGGAACCGCCTCGATGCCGACATTGTGGAGGCTTTACAGTGCCTCAAGTGGCTCATCAGTCAAGGTCTCATGGTAAGGACGCTTAGCATTGTGGAGGAAGAACAAGAACTCGATCGTGCAGACGAACAACCTACAAACCAAGACAGCACGGCAATTGAGGTTGTAGATGCAGATGATGACTTTTTGGTAGAGGGTGCCTCCGATGATGGTGACAGCGACGGGAATGACACAGAGATAGTAGACTTATCTGGGTCACAGTTCTAGAGTAGCTTTAGTGTCCGATGTTCAGTCGCGTGTCAAGTGACTTAGATTTCAAAACATCACAGCTTGTAAGCCGTATAAGCCGACATCATGATATAAAGCCGTGGCTTGCAGGCCGGGATAGGCCTAAGCCACGGAAAGCCATGGGCAAAGGCCAAGGCCCCTTAGTTGTGAAGCCCTGGGCCACCAAAAGCCAGGCCTTTAGCCCGGCTTCCAGGCCGAGCCGGGCCTGTAAATCACTATGTGGAGGTGTGGGCACGTCTTATGGTGATATGCGTGTTGTGACGATCGGGTTTACTGGGGTGAGTTGCTGTTGACGCTTCCTCTCTGCACTCCCCTCTCTCCTCTCATGTTCTCCCTCCAGTTTCCCTCCTGCACGAATCTCCCTGTTTCGTGGATGAATGTTACTACTTGAGCAACTGATTTTGAGTTTGAGATCATCTTTGCGAAGTCTGTTTCTGTTGGCCTTCACTTTTTGATGAGGGCCCAGTGCTCGTGCACATAGGCCGGGCAGTCCAGTAAGAAATGTTGCACGCTTTCTGTGTGGTACCCGCAGGCTGGGCAGCTTGCGCTTGCTGTTCTCTTGAATCTGTGTAGGTAGGTGTTCAGTGGGAAATGACCCGCTCTCAACCGGTATAACCAGCTGGCGCCTTTCCTGGATAGCTTCGGGTCGCTAATCAGCTTTAGAAATTTCATAGAGGGGATAGATGGTAGGAGCGTACCACAGTATCTGATGCCAGGTGACGGCTCTGGTTCCGATGGCCCGGGGCAGTACTGGGGCAGTCACGTCACCAAGGCGGCACCACCGGCGCAGGACCCGAGATACGCTCCGCTTTGTATGTTTCGTACGCTTTGTATGTTTCACATTTCCGCTTTCGGTGGTGAGCGTCCTTAGGGCGCTTTGCACATTTCGCACATTTTGACTTTCCCCCTCGCATTCCCCAGGTTCCTCAGTGTGCCGCACCTGCGTGCGGCCGGTCAAGCGATCAAGCGCGACGCGTCACGTGTCACCGACCAAGGCGACCACCTCTGCGAAGTTTAGCTTCTAGAACGCCATGCAATCTGCGTTCACCAACACCCACCTCACCATCAATGCCCCTCCTCTGTGGCTTCCCGTCTCCCGTATCAATATGGTAGACCCACTTCCGAAGAGGTGGAAAGCCCACGTTTTCCTTGAAGGCCGCCGGTAACGTCTTCTTCATGATATTTTCGATGCGTTGCAGTCACGGCTCGGGCTAAATAATAAATATAGGACAGAAACTCCCACCAACTAACCACACCCACGTTGGTGGCATTGAACGATGAAGGTATAAAACACCAGAGAGGAATACGGGGCCAATAGGGGGAGTTGACACTGCAAAGGCCCCAGCAGTACTTTTTCTTTTTCGGATGCAAGATTCAAAGTGTGAAAAGCATGAAGACACTTCTAAAGGCTTCGTGCCGTTAACCAAGGTCTCGCCTGGCTTCAAGGCTGAGAAAAACAATCACAATCGGGGATCAATTAGTGGGTTGTAAACAGTATCTTCTAGTCACAGGGCCTACATGGACCGGAAAATGGTGATTCAGTATTAAGGACTCCATCTGAGTCATCCTTCATATAAGTTTCATATCTTGAACCCGCCAGTAAGGCCCATCACATTCTCCGGGTCAATCGCCTTCCTGATCCCATGCAGCCTAGGTAGATTCGCCCCGTAAATGTCTTCCAGCGGCGTGTCAAACAACGCGTAGTTGGGGTATACAGCTGCGTGCGACACATTTTGTCCATCCGCAACTGCCACAGCGGTGACCGCATCGGAGAAACTCCGCAACGCCCTACTTACAGTGTCGTCCAGGGAAGCAATGGTATACGCGAAAGTGACAGCCGTGGGGAAGAGAGCGTGAGAACGGTCGGGTGGGTACGCAGAGGCGGAACTGTGAGAGAACACATCCTTAAGAAATGGCTCGAGGGTGAGCGAGACGGTGACATTTGGATCTAGGGCTCCGATCTTTCCTCCCCAGAACTACAGACGCGCAGTCGTTGAGTGATATTCGGACGCGTGAGGTAAGATGGAGCTCACCAAAGTCTGATTCACGAATGCGTCGAAAACAGACGGAGAGTACTGCGTGACTGAGACACCATTGACCCGACCTCTATAACTTTTCGTCAGCCATTTTTCATCGCTAGACCGAAATAACCGACCGAGCTGTGTTGGGAGGATTTATGAAGGCGAGGCTGTTGAACATGTCAGCGAATGATCTCGTCTTAACATCAGACTGATTGGTCGGAATCGCCAAAAAGTCATCGAAAATACCCGGCGCGGGTGTGGGAGCATTGTAAAAAACGAGAGCAGCGGATATGGCCTGGATGGATGATATTTTCTGGTCTGTAAAGGATAATATGGAAATGTAAAGACGTACCCCCGCCGGAGTGTAAATTACGGGAACATTCAATGCGGCCTTGGTGTCATTCTTCTGCTGGAACTTTACGATGGCATCCTTCACTAAATCCAGTTGGTCTACATTGTAGTTAAGAGTACCACCCTATCAATCGAGTCAGCTTGAGAGTATGAGTATCACGCCAATCTGTGTCACTGACCCAGACTTGGCCCTGGGGAACTGTCTTGTAAGTGAACTTTGTCACGATACCCTGTCATCAATGTCAATCAAACTTCCATTTCTTGCAAGGAAGTGTCGCACGAAGTTATTCCCTCCACCCTGAGAATATGTAGTCTCAGCGAAGCGTCTCCCTCTGAGGTCCAAGTCCACTTACCCGAAGTGCGTACCATAAATCTTTATTGCTTTCTGTCACATTTGTAATGGTCCCGTTTGGTAGGACCAGTTCATATCTCTCCATATTATCGATGGTTAATCCGTACTGGTTGCTCATGAAGGCATAACCTGTGACATGAAATCACAGTCAGCGGTCAGCGTCGCGACATGGGGTATCACCAACCGCCGCCCAACGTCAAACCAGAGATACCGACTGTAGGTATGCGTCCTCCAACGATGTTCACTCCAGTTGAGTCGAGAGCTGCGTACACTTGGTCCCAAGTAACGCCAGACCCCGCGTCAACAGTACCCGTGGAATTATTGAGCTCGATGTTGCTGAAACGGGTCATGGAAATCTGGACCCCGCTCGAGGAAGAGAACCCAGGATTAAACGTATGACCTCCGCCTTTCACCGCGAAAGGCGTACGGGTGGACCCCAAGATGCGCAACTACCACGGCACGCTGTGAGTGACGGTCATTATTAAAGGAACCAGGGGGTACGTACAATAACGCTAACATCTGCTGCCGAACCTGGCTCGACGGAGCACGCAGACACCTGACTGGACGAGACGATAGCGTGCTCGATGTCAGTGCTATACTGGGTCGAGTCTTTACTTGTACATCAGCCCGGTGCTAAAGGAAGGCGAAGACGAGAGGCACGCACCGGGGTAGAAGAGCTGAGAGGAATTGGAAATGGCGGAGGCGATTCTGCGACAGGTACTTTGGTATCTCCCGGACGGTGTCGCTGTGAGAATAGAAGCATGGGAGAAGGATGCCAGAGAGAAGGCGACAACTAAGAAAGTTGTCGAGAGCATACTGATGTGAGAAAGGAGGTTATCGAGACTGACCATTGGTTCGCAGCGCAGTGTCATCCTTTTATCCCGTCCTTTCACGGCGGCGTAAGCCAGGGGCCGTGGTCCAGAGTAGATTAATGTGTCTATGTCAACTGACAGCCGGAGGCCGCGTGTCTAGCAGACTGCGCCGCTTCCACTGGCATTGATCCACCGCCTCTGACTCCACCGGCATCTCACACCGAGTGGGCCTAATGAGGGCCGTAATACCCTTCTCCGGAGACAAGCATTTGGGAACACCATGGATCTTCGTTCTTGACGACGACAAATATCTAAGCAGCGGAGAGGTAGAGCGATGGTAGGAGCGTACCACAGTATCTAATGCCAGGTGACGGCTCTGGTTCCGCCGGGCAGTCACGTCACCAAGGCGGCACCACCGGCGCAGGACCCGAGATACGCATTTGCTTACTCCGCTTTGTATGTTTCGTACGCTTTGTATGTTTCGTACGCTTTGTATGTTTCGTACGCTTTGTATGTTTCGTACGCTTTGTATGTTTCGTACGCTATGTATGTTTCGCACCTTTCCGCTTTCGGTGGTGATGAGCGTCCTTAGGGCGCTTTGCACATTTCGCACATTTCCACTTACCCCCTCGCATTCCCCAGGTTCCCCAGTGTGCCGCACCTGCGTGCGGCCGGTCAAGCGCGACGCGTCACGCGTCACCGACCAAGGCGACTACCTCTGCGAAGTTTCGCGTCCCGCTGAAGCGTGCACGGCCGTTTGCGATCACGCGTAATACGATACGGCCCGGGGCGTATGAGCTAACCGCAAAACAACCATCTATACGGTAATACAATAACATCCTCTATTATGTGTCCCTTCAAACAGATGAAGGCTCTTTAGCCCTTTTCTCTGACTTTCACACGTGTTCGCACGTGTTGACAATGGGCAAGCAGTATGGGCAAGCAGTAATCTAGTAATCGTTTAGACATCGTCGACCCTGGTGAGAGTCTACGCTGGAACACTGCCCAAACGACCTGGGTTTGTCTCGGAGGTGCAAAGCGTCGGAACCTATCGCGCAGGCCTCCGCAGGGCACGGAACCTCGTACCGATGTCCGCCGGGTTTGGGAACACATTGCTCTCTGCTCGCTAAGGTCGCGTGCAGATGCGCCGCGCTAGGTAACGCGAAAAGTGTGACCTGATTCTCGTTCTCAGTTCATTCTCAATTTCTCTCATCATTAACAAAAGGCGACACGCTTGGGCGATGTGGCGAACAGATGCTCTGACGCTGCGGCAAACTCGGCTATAATGCATCACGCTGGCCTCTGTTCACTCCCACCAACTAACCACACCCACGTTGATGGCATTGAACGATGAAAGTATGAAACTCCAGAGAGGAATGCGGGGCCAATAGGGGGAGTTGACACTGCAAAGGCCCCAGCAGTACTTTTTCTTTTTCGGATGCAAGATTCAAAGTGTGAAAAGCATGAAGACACTTCTAAAGGCTTCGTGCCGTTAACCAAGGTCTCGCCTGGCCTCAAGGCTGAGAAAAACAATCACAATCGGGGATCAATTAGTGGGTTGTATACAGTATCTTCTAGTCACAGGGCCTACATGGACCGGAAAATTGTGATTCAGTATTAAGGACACCATCTGAGTCATCCTTCATATAAGTTTCATATCTTGAACCCGCCAGTAAGGCCCATCACATTCTCCGGGTCAATCGCCTTCCTGATCCCATGCAGCCTAGGTAGATTCGCCCCATAAATCTCTTCCAGCGGCGTGTCAAACAACGCGTAGTTGGGGTATACAGCCGCGTGCGAAACATTTTGCCCATCTGCAACAGCCGCCGCGGTGACCGTATCAGAGAAATTCCGCAGCCCCTTACTCACAGTGTCGTCCAGGGAAGCATTGCTGTATTTGAAAGAGATACCCGTAGGGAAGAGAGCGTGAGAACGGTCGGGTGGGGACGCCGAGGCGGGACCGTGAGAGAACACATCCTTGAGAAATGGCTCGAGGATGATTGAGAGGGTGAGATTTGGATCTAGGGCTGCGATCTTCCCTCCCCAGAACTAAAAACATGCGTTTGTTGAGTGAGATTTGGAGGCGTGAGGTAAGATGGAGCTCACCAAAATCTGATTCACTAAAGCGTCGAAAACAGACGGAGAGTACTGCGTGACTGAGACAGCGTTGACGCGACTTCTATATCTTTTTATCAGCCATATTTTATCCCCAAAGCCGAAAAATGACCAACCGATCTGTTTTGGGGTATTATGAAGTAGAGGCTGTCAAATATGTCAACGAAAGATCTCGTCTTGACATCGGACTGATTAGTCGGAATCGCCAAGAAGTCATCGAAAATCCCCGGCGCGGGTGTGGGCGCATTGTAGAAAACGAGACCAATGGATACGGCCTAGACGAATGATGTTTCCTGGTTTGTAAAGGATGATATTGAAACGTAAGGACGTACCCCCGCCGGAGTGTAAATCACGTAGACATTCACCGCAGCCTTGGTGTCATTTACCAGCTGGAACTTCAGGACGGCCTCCTTCACTAAATCCAGTTGGTCTACATCGTAGCGGAGAGTACCACCCTATCAAATTGAGTCAGCTCTCGAGTATGAGTGTTGCGTCAATCGGTGTTACTGACCCAGATTTGGCCCTGCGGAACTGTCTTGTAAGTGAACTTTGTCACGATACCCTGTCATCAATGTTAATCAAACTTCCATTTCTTGCAAGGAAGTGTCGCACGAAGTTATTCCCTCCACCCTGAGAATATGTAGTCTCAGCGAAGCGTCTCCCTCTGAGGTCCAAGTCCACTTACCCGAAGTGCGAACCATAAATCTTTATTGCTTTCTGTCACATTTGTAATGGTCCCGTTCGGTAGGACCAGTTCATATCCTGCCATATTGTCAATAGTTAATCCGTACTGATTGCTCATGAAGGCATAGCCTGTGACACGAAATCAGTCAGCGGTCAGAGTCGTGACATGGAGGTATCACCAACCGCCGCCCAGAGTCAAACCGGAAATACCGACTGTAGGTATGCGTCCTCCAACGATGTTGGCTCCGGTTGAGTCAAGAGCTGCGTATACTTGGTCCAAAGTAACGCCAGACCCTGCGTCAACGGTCCCCGTGGCATTATTGTGCTGGACAGTGTTGAATCGAGTCATGGAAATCTGGACCCCGGTCGTGGAAGAGAACCCAAGATTATACGCATGACCCCCGCCTTTCACCGCGAAAGGCGTACGTGTGGATCCCAAGATGCGCAACTACCACGACACGCTGTGAGTGGCGGCATTATTAATGGGACCCGGATATACGTACAACCACGCTAACATCTGCTGCTGAGCCTGGCTCGACGGAGCACGCAGACACCTGAGTGGACGAGATGATAGCGTGCTCAATGTCAGCGTCATACTGGGTCGAGTCTTCGCTTGTACGTCAGCCTGGTACTAATGGAAGGCGAAGATGAGAGCCACGCACTGGGGTAGAACAGTTGAGAGGAATTGGATATGGCGTTCGCGATACTGCGACAGGTACTTTGGTACCCCCCGGACGGAGTAGAAGCATGGGAGAAGGATGCCAGAGAGAAGGCGACAACTAGGAAAGTCGTCGAGAGCATACTGATATGAGAAAGGAGGTTATCGAGACTGACGATTGGTTCTCAGGCGCAGTCTTATCCCTTTATCCCGTCCTTTCACGCCGGGGTAAGCTAGGGGCCGTGGTCCAGAGTTAATTAATGTCTATGGCATGTCAACTGACAACCGGAGTGTCTAGCAGACTGCGTTTCCACTGATCCACGCCTCCGTCTCACACCGAGTGGAGTGGGCCTAATGGAGGTCGTGATGATACCCTCCGACGCTTGTGGACATAAACATTCAAGTTTTGGAACACCAATGGATCTATGTTCTTAACGGTGACGAATTTCTAAGCAGCGGGGAGCGTAAGGCGATGGCAATGGCAGGGAGTGTACCACGGAAATAGGGTCCAGAAAGCATATCAGGCAATGACCCGACGAGAAACCATTCAAGCAGAAGTTAAAAATAGAAATCAATGGCTCGGCCTGGGCGGGGGTACTGGCAGGGAGCATCAGAGGCACCCATATTGGCCCCGCGATCCGAGTCCCACCGCGACGCGACGCGACCGGTCACGCGTCACGCATCACGCGTAACCGCGGAGCACCACTTGAAGTTACCTCGTCATCGATCTCCACCGTGACGCTTTCTTCGTCGAACACACATTCTCATCACACTTTTCATCCACATGATGTCCCCCGCAACCACGACGACGCTGATTCCCTGCAAACTGGCACCTAGGTCACTTGAAGATAGGCCACGTGTCCTCGTGCCTCGTCTTTGTTCTCCAGGCCCTCCGTTCTCATCGTCATCGACCTTTTTTTTGCACCATGTTTATTCCGGGACAATACGTAGTACAAGACCGGTAAGCTCCCATGAGCTATTCAAGTAAGGTAATGTAAGCTGAGCTAGCGTGCGTGCGGGTTGGGTAAATATGAGATGGAGCGAAGTCGCGTACATAGGATGGCACCTCCCAGAGGCAGCCAGGGTTCGAGTTCGGAAGTTAACATTCGAAGTGGGGTCGGGTCAAGAGAGTTGGTTGCAGAAGAGCTTGCAGTGGGCGAACCGTCATCCAGGGTCAAAAGGGCCCGAAGGTCCCGTCTCAGGCCCTTGGTGCCGCCCCGTTGTTCTGTAGTAGGAATCTGAGGAAGGTGTAGAGATTTAGGAGGCGGGCAGCCGGATAGGTGGCATGACCTTTGCTTACAAATATTATTCATAGATAACCGTTTAACTACAATAATATTACAATTATCTAATATCGGTCTAGTCTCGGTTTGCTGGACTGTGTCCGTTCCGGGCTGAATCCCAACAGAAGGTATAGACGTTTCCTTCAGCAGTGAAGAGGTCGATGGGTGCGAGTTGAAGGAGGGTGCTTGAAATGATAGTGTTCGAGGCGGGGTCAAGGGCGGGGTCGATGGAGGCGTACGCGCGGCCGGTCCCGCGGTTCCGGTGGCCGCAGGGGCATGTGGACCGGGCCGCCATCGACCTTTCATACTGTCACCCCGCTTCGCCCATAGAACCTCTCGGCCACACCGTCCCTTTGTCTCTAGCAAGCGCACGAAATATCTTCTTGTTTTACCCTTACTAATCTTGTAATAATGATGTAGTGCTGTTGTCGGCCATCACGCTGGCCTCCAAGCTGGCCTCTATTCGTCATATCACCTCATCTCGTACCGGCTCCCTTTGTCCCTACGTCTCCCTGTCTTCGGCCCTATTCCACCATCTGCCTCTCTTTGTTGGTGAATATACCAGCACCATGTTACCCTTTTCTGACCGTTCGCCTTGTGCGAATGAAGTCAGGCCACTCGACGACGGCACCCGGAATTCTCGCAGGTCAGACAACTCTTATTTCCGTCTCGACTCGCTCATCTCTCGCATCCCCTCCTCGTCGATTCACGCTTGCGTTCGTAACATCGTGTTCACGTCGCGCCCTTGCTCAGACCATCTCGGCACCCTAATTCAATCGCAGATGACAAGCGTCTCGCCGATGCACCACCTCTTGCTGGTACCACCTGCTGGAGGAAGAACGAACCAACCAATGGACAAAATCATTGCTTAAGTTGTATAAGGCATCGTAATGACTGGTCGTAAACCGTTTACGGACGGGTGATTGCGGGACAGTATGTCATTACGACAAGTTGCTACGACCCAACCGTCAGACGGTGCGGAGCCCTGCGACCTGGCGGTCACGGACCGGGCTAAATGTAGAACAGAAACTCCCGCCAACCAACCACACCCCCGTTGATGGCATTGAACGATGAGAATGTGAAATTCCAGAGAGGAATACCGTACCAATAGGGGAACTCGACACTGGTGCTACGGCCCCAGTCGCAGGCCTAGGACCAACTGAAATGACATCGACGCTTACGTAGGATTAGAACGGCGGGATTCACCACCTTACATCATGAGCAAAAGGCGACACGCTTAGGCGATGTGGCGAACGGATGCTCTGCCGCTGCGGCGAACTCGGTCATAAAGACTATTCCGTGCCAAACACTGGCAGTCGGTCGACCCAGGCAGCCAGGTATGGATGGCAGTGTTATCAACTTGTCACTTTGGTAGAACTAGCGGCGAGGAACGTCGGGCCGTTCCAACAATAGAACGGACCAGCGGCAGTCCTGAGTTCCCCAGTCAACTGGATCGCCTGAAAGATGGCTGCCGAATCACCCCTGCATTCGAATCGTTTCTCCGACCTCCCTGCCAGAAAACGCAATCGAGACACGCTTGTTCCCTTTTCGGATGCAATATCAAAAGTGCGAAAAGCGGGTCCAAGTTGAAGATGAAGACACTTCTAAAAGCTTCGTCCCACTAGCCAAGATCTCGCCTGGGCCTCAAGGACGAGAAATACAATCACAATGGGGGATCAATTAGTAAGTTATATACAGTATCTGTTAAATGTTCCATCCACAGGGCTCACAAGGACCAGAAAAGGGAGATTGCGATTCAGTACTGACGACTCCATCCGAGTCATTCTTCATATCTTGAACCCACCAGCAAGGCCCATCACATTCTTCGGGTCAACCGCCTTCCTGATCCCATGCAGGTAGATTCGCCCCATAAATCTCTTCCAGCGGCGTGTCAAACAACGCGTAGTTGGGGTACACAGCTGCGTGCGAAACATTTTGCCCATCCGCAACAGCCGCCGCGGTGACCGTATCAGAGAAATTCCGCAACCCCTTACTCACAGTGTCGTCCAGGGAAGCATTGCTGTATGTGAAAGAGATACCCGTAGGGAAGAGAGCGTGGGAACGATCGGGTGGGCACGCAGAGGCGGGACCGTGAGAGAACACATCCTTGAGAAATGGCTCGAGGATGATTGAGAGGGTGAGATTTGGATCTAGGGCTGCGATCTTTCCTCCCCAGAACTAAAAACATGCGTTTGTTGAGTGAGATTTGGGGGCGTGAGGTAAGATGGAGCTCACCAAAATCTGATTCACTAAAGCGTCGAAAACAGACGGAGAGTACTGCGTGACTGAGACAGCGTTGACGCGATTTCTATATCTTTTCATCAGCCATATTGTATCCCCAGAGTCGAAAAATGATCAACCGAGCAGCTTTTGGGGAATTTATGAAGGAGAGGCTGTTGAATATATCAACGAATGATCTCGTCTTGACATCGGACTGATTAGTCGGAATCGCCAAGAAGTCATCGAAAATCCCCGGCGCGGGTGTGGGCGCATTGTAGAAAACGAGACCAATGGATACGGCCTGGACGAATGATGTTTCCTGGTTTGTAAAGGATAATATTGAAACGTAAGGACGTACCCCCGCCGGAGTGTAAATCACGTAGACATTCACTGCAGCCTTGGTGTCATTTACCAGCTGGAACTTCAGGACGGCCTCCTTCACTAAATCCAGTTGGTCTACATCGTAGCGGAGAGTACCACCCTATCAAATTGAATCAGCTCTCGAGTATGAGTGTTGCGTCAATCGGTGTTACTGACCCAGATGTGGCCCTGCGGAACTGTCTTGTAAGTGAACTTGGTCACGATACCCTGTCATCAATGTCAATCAAACTTCCTGTTCTATCGCCTTGCAAGGAAATGTCCCACAAAGTTATTCCCTCCACCCTGAGAGTACGGTGTCTCAGTGAAGCGTCTCCCTCGGAGGTCCGAGTCCACTTACCCGAAGTGCGAACCATAAATCTTTATTGCTTTCTGTCACATTTGTAATGGTCCCGTTTGGTAGGACCAGTTCATATCCTGCCATATTGTCGATAGTTAATCCGTACTGATTGCTCATGAAGGCATAGCCTGTGACGCGAATCAGTCAGCGGTCAGAGTCGTGACATGGAGGTATCACCAACCGCCGCCCAGAGTCAAACCGGAAATACCGACTGTAGGTATGCGTCCTCCAACGATGTTGACTCCGGTTGAGTCGAGAGCTGTGTATACTTGGTCCAAAGTAACGCCAGACCCCGCATCAACGGTCCCCGTAGCATTATTGTGCTCGACACTGTTGAATCGGGTCATGGAAATCTGGACCCCGGTCGTGGAAGAGAACCCAAGATTATACGCATGACCCCCGCCTTTCACCGCGAAAGGCGTACGTGTGGATCCCAAGATGCGCAACTACCACGACACGCTGTGAGTAGCGGCCATTATTAAAGGAACCCGGGGGTACGTACAATAACGCTAACATCTGCTGCTGAGCCTGGCTCGACGGAGCACGCAGACACCTGAGTGGACGAGATGATAGCGTGCTCAATGTCAGCGTCATATTGGGTCGAGTCTTCGCTTGTACGTCAGCCTGGTGCTAATGGAAGGCGAAGATGAGAGCCACGCACTGGGGTAGAACAGTTGAGAGGAATTGGATATGGCGTTCGCGATACTGCGACAGGTACTTTGGTACCCCCCGGACGGAGTAGAAGCATGAGTGAAGGATGCCAGAGAGAAGGCGACAACTAGGAAAGTCGTCGAGAGCATACTGATATGAGAAAGGAGGTTATCGAGACTGACGATTGGTTCTCAGCGCAGTCTTATCCCTTTATCCCGTCCTTTCACGCCGGCGTAAGCTAGGGGCCGTGGTCCAGAGTAGATTAATGTCTATGGTATGTCAACTGACAACCGGAGTGTCTAGCAGACTGCGTTTCCACTGATCCACGCCTCCGTCTCATACCGAGTGGAGTGGGCCTAATGGAGATCGTGATGATACCCTCCGACGCTTGCGGGCATAAACATTCAAGTTTTAGAACACCGTAGATCTTTGTTCTTGACGGCGACGAATTTCTAAGCACTGGCAGCGGAGAGCGTAAAGCGATGGCAGGAGTGTACCGTGCACGGAAATAGGGTCCAGAAAGCATATCAGGCAATGACCCGACGAGAAACCATTCAAGCAGAAGTTAAAAATAGAAATCAATGACTCGGCCTCACTGGCAGGGAGCATCAGAGGCACCCACTTGGGCACCCATATCGGTCTCGCGTTCCGAGTCCCACCGTGACGTGACTGGTCACGCGTGACCGCGGAGCACCACCTCGTCATCGATCTCTACCGTGACGCTTTCTTCGTCGCTCTTCATCGAAAGCTTCATCCACACACATTCTCATCACACTTCTCACCCATCCCCCGCAACCACGACGACGCTGATTTCCTGCAAACTGGCACCTAGGTCACTTGAAGATAGGCTACGTGTCCTCGTGCCTCGTCTTTGTTCCCTAGGCCCCCCGTTCTCATCATCATCGACCTTTTTTTTGCACCATGTTTATTCCGGGACAATACGTAGCACAAGACCGGTAAACTCCCAGGAGTTATTTAAGTAAGGTAGTGTAAGCCGAGCTTGCGTGCGTGCGGGTTGGGTAAATATGAGATGGAGCGAAGTCGCGTACACAGCACCTCCCAGAGGCAGCCAGGGTTCGAGTTCGGAAGTTAAATATAAGCATCAAATATAGGTACACATTCGAAGCGCGGTCGGGTCAAGAGAGTTGGTTGCAGAAGAGCTTGCAGCAGGGTCAAAAGGGCCCGTCTCAGGCCTTGATGCCGCCCCGCTGTTCTGTAGGAATCTGAGGAAGGTATTGATGTTTCCCTCAGCAGTGAAGAGGTCGATGGGTGCGAATTGAAGGAGGGTGCTTTCGAAGTGATAGTGTTTGAGGCGAGGTCGATGGAAGCGTACACACTCATACACGATGACTGGTCCTGCGGTCCCAGTAGCCGCAGGGGCATGTGGACGACTCCGGTCGTCATCGACCTTTCATACTGTCACCTCGCTTCGCCCATAGAACCTCTCGGCCACACCGTCCCTTTGTCTCTAGCAAGCGCGCGAAATATCTTCTTGTTTTACCCTTCGAGTTACTAATCTTGTAATAATGATGTAGTGCACGCGCTGTTGTCGGCCATTACGGCCTCTGTTCGTCATATCACCTCATCTCGTACCGGCTCGCTACGTCTCCCTGTCTTCGGCCCTATACCACCATCTGCCTCTCCTTGTTGGTGAATATCCCAGCACCATGTTACCCCTTTTCTTACCGTTCACCTTGTGCGAATGAAGTCAGGCTACTCGACAGCACCCAGAATTCTCGTAGGCCAGACAACTCTTATTCCCTTCTCAACTCGCTCATCTTTTGCTTCCCACCTCGTCGATTCACGCTTGCGTTCGTAACGTCGTGTTCACGTCGCGCCCTCGCTCAGACCATCTCGGCACCCTGATTCAATCGCAGATGACAAGCGTCGCCGATGCACCACCTCTTGCACCACCTGCTGGAGGCAGAACGAACCAAGGAATGGACAAAAGCAGTGAAGTATTGCTCAAGTTGTATAAGGCATCGTAACGACTGGCCGTAAACCGTTTACGGACGGGTGATTGTGGTACAGTATGTCATTACGACAAGTTGCTACGACCCAACCGTCAGACGGTGCGGAGCCCTACGACCTGGCTGTCACGGTCCGGGTTAAATGTGGGACAGAAACTCCCACCAGCCAATCACACCCCCGTTGATGGCATTGAACGACGAAGATGTGAAATTCCAGAGATGAATACAGTACCAATAGGGGGACTCGACACTGGTGCTACTGCCCCAGTCGCAGGCCTAAGACCAACTGAAATGACAGCGATGCTTACGTGGGATTAGAACGGCGGGATTCATCACCTTACATCATGAGCAAAAGGCGACACGATGTGGCGAACGGATGCTCTGACGCTGCGGCGAACTCGGCCATAAAGACTCTTCCGTGCCAAACACTGGTAGTCGGTCGACCAAGGCAGCCGGGTATGCATGGCAGTGTTGTCACTTCGGTAGAACTAGCGGGAGAGACACCGGGCCGTTTCAAGAACTTGAATAGAATTATAGAACGGACCAGCGGCAGTCCTGAATTCCCGAGTCTGCTGGATCGCCTGAAAGATGGCTGCCGAACCGCCCCTGCATTCGAATCGTTTCTCCGACATCCCTGCCAGAGAACGCAATCGAGACATGCTTTTCCTTTTTCGGATGCAATATCAAAAGTGCGAAAAGCGGGTTCAAGTTGAAGATGAAGACACTTCTAAAAGCTTCGTCCCACTAGCCAAGATCTCACCTCACCTGGGCCTCAAGGACGAGAAAAACAATCACAATGGGTGATCAATTAGTAAGTTATATACAGTATATGTTAGATGTTCCATTCACAGGGCCCACAAGGACCAGAAATGGGAGATTGCGATTTAGTACTGACGACTCCTTCCGAGTCATTTTTCATATCTTGAACCCACCAGCAAGGCCCATCACATTCTTCGGGTCAACCGCCTTCTTTATCTCACGAAGCCTATGTAGATTCGCCCCATAAATGTCTTCCAGTGGCGTGTCAGACAATGCGTAGTTGGGGTACACAGCTGCGTGCGACACATTTTGCCCGTCCGCAACCGCCACCGCGGTGACCGCATCGGAGAAACTGCGCAACCCATTGCTTACGATGTCGTCCAGGGAAGCATTGCTATATTTGAAAGAGACACCCGTAGGGAAGAGAGCGTGAGAACGGTCGGGTGGGTACGCAGAGGCAGGACCGTGAGAGAACACATCTCCGAGAAATGGCTCGAGGGTGAGCCCGACGGTGACATTTGGATCTAGTGCTCCGATTTTCCCTCCCCAGAACTATAGACGCGCCGCCGTTAAGTAAGATTTGGACGCGTGCGGCTACATGGTGCTTACCAAAGTCTGATTCACAATTGCGTCGAAAACAGACGGAGAGTACTGCATGACTGAGACACCATTGACACGACCTCTATATCTTTTCTTCAGCCATATGTTATCCCCAGAATCGAGAAATGACCGACCGAACTGTGTTGGGATTTATGAAGGAGAGGCTGTTGAACATATCAACGAATGATCTCGTCTTTACATCAGACTGATTAGTCGGAATCGCCAAGAAGTCATCGAAAATCCCCGGCGCGGGTGTGGGCGCATTGTAGAAAACGAGAGCGGCGGATATGGCCTAGATGGATGATATTTCCCGGTTTGTAAAGGATGATATTGAAACATAAGGACGTACCCCCGCCGGAGTGTAATTCACAGGGACATTCAATGCGGCCTTGGTGTCGTTCTTCTGCTGGAACTTCAGGACGGCTTCTTTCACTAAGTCCAGTTGGTCTACATTGTAGTTAAGGGTACCACCCTATCAAATTGAGTCAGCTCCTGAGTATGAGTACGTCAACCGGTGTTACTGACCCAGACTTGGCCCTGTGGAACTGTCTTGTAAGTGAACTTGGTCACGATACCCTGTCATCAATGTCGATCGAACTTTCTTTTCTATCACCTTGCAAGGAAGTGGCGTACGAAGTTATTCCCCCCACCCTGAGAATATGTAGTCTTAGTGATACGTCTCCACATGAAATCTCAAAGCACTTGCCCGAAGCGCGAACCATAAATCTTTATTTCTTTGTGTTACATTTGTAATGGTCCCGTTTGGTAGGACCAATTCATATCCTGCCATATTGTCGATAGTTAATCCGTACTGATTGCTCGTAAAACCATAACCTGCGACATGAAATCGTATCCGTGGTCATTACAAGGAGGGTCCAAGTCCACTCACCACCGCCCAGAGTCAAACCGGCCACCCCGACAGTAGGTTTGCGTCCTCCGATGATGTTCAGCCCAGATGAGTCGAGGGCTGCGAATGCTTGGTCCCAAGTAACGCCAGACCCCGCGTCAACGGTCCCCGTGGCATTATTGAGCTCGACGCTGCTGAATCGGGTCATGGAAATCTGGACTCCGGTCGTAGAAGAGAACCCAGGATTAAACGCATGACCTCCGCCTTTCACTGCGAATGGCGTACGTGTGGATCCCAAGATGCGCAACTACCACAACATGCTGTGAGTGGCGGCTATTATATTATTAAAGGGAATCGGGAGTACGTACAATGACGCTAACATCTGCTGCTGAGCCTGGCTCGACGGAGCACGCAGACACCTGACTGGACGAGACGCCAGCGTGCTCGATGTCAGCGTTATACTGGGTCGAGTCTTCACTTGTACGTCAGCCTGCTAATCAAAAGCGAAGATGAGAGCCACGGACTGGGGTAGAACAGTTGAGAGGAATTGGAAATGGCGGAGGCGATTCTGCGACAGGTACTTAGGTACCTCCCGGACGGTGTCGCTGTGAGAATAGAAGCATGCGAGAAAGGCACCAGAGAGAAGGCGACAACTAAGAAAGTTGTCGAGAGCATACTAATGTGAGAAAGGAGGTTATCGAGACTGCATCAGCAAAACGACATGAGTTTAACCGCCTTATTTTATCGCTTAAATTTTGTCTTTCTATCACTAAGCCGTAAGCAGTGCTAAGCAACCACTAATCACATCAATCAGATTTAAGGGCCTTGATTTTCACTCAAACATGCAGTACTAATTCGTAAGAGCACTAAGAGAGTAAGACGTCAAAGTATAGCTGAGTCCTGAGCCCCTGAAGACTGTCATGTGCCCCGGCCCCCGTGCCAACTCAACGCGTGCACTACCACCCGGTCGAATAGGGTTCATTGGGCTCGGGGTCGCATGCGGAGGGGCGTCGTCATCATCGCGGTCGCCGTCACCGTTTCCATCGTTGCTGGCGTCCTCATTGCGGTCGGGGTCGCAGGCGTGCCCGCGGCAGCGGGATCGTCGTGGCTGTCATGGTTAGAGATATCACGGGAAGCCGCTCTGAGCAGCGGGATCGGGGTCGTCATGTCGGGGACTTGGGGTTGCAGGCGGCCGGCTCGTTCTCGTGATTGGGAGCCCACCCGGCTTGTAGTTTGCATCGCCGAGCCGCAAGCGGCTACATCGTCGGGAACCACATACAGCTGCATCACCGTGACTGGTGCACACAGCGTCGTCTTGGTGCTACGTTTAGATGTATTGTGGCGTGCGCCGAGGTGGTCTATGACCAGGATCACACGCCGCTGACTCATCGAGCCTCAGGCTCAGGTTCTGGGTGCACATTGCGGGCCACGTTGTCGTTGTGTTGAGAGAAGGGGGTGGAAGGAGTAGTAGAGGGGAAGAGGGGAAAAGGCAAGGAACCTGTTCAAGTCGACGTTGAGGGAACTGTCAATGCGCAGCGACATTGTGATGGACGAGAGAACTTTCGCGAAGTACGACCACACCAGTCAAGCAGGCGTCAAGAGTGACCAGGACTGTCCAGAGGACAGTTGAACACATCCTGACGACAGCGAGGGGAGATGGGCCGACGGCAGCGACACTTGGCTCGCAATGTAGCTAGCCACTCGACTTCGGAATGTGGGTACGATGTTCGACCAAACAAACGCAAATACCCCAACAAGGAGCCGATCCAATCACACCAGTGTATTTGAGACGGAGTTCAAAACTTTGACGATCAACGCGTCTCGCGTTCGTCTCTGTCGCTCTTGTCCCCACTAAGTTATGTTGCCGCCTGCTTTCTGCTTGTATTTGTTGCGTCGTTTTCAGTCCCAAAACCTGACCAGCCTGTGCCTATGCATCCAACCTTCGACTGCATGTATGTTATTTTGTTTTACACTCATCTCCACATTCGACGACTGACTGCCTCTGCAATACAGCAACATACCATCCTCCCCATGACACAAGGCCGTGATGTCATCGCCAAGTCCAGTCCGACAAGGGTAAAACCGCTACTTCTCCATCACCATCAAGACCACGTCGTTATCGACGAGACTGGGTACTTGTGTTTATCTATATTTTGGTTTTCTATCACAGGCTGATGGCGAGACTCTAGCCTGTCTGCGTCGTTGCTGCCACATTGTATGTCTTTATATTTCTTTCTTCTGCGCTTCCTACTAACCTCTTCCCTACTCCAGTCTCTCACCATCTTCACCGGTCACACTGTCAGACCAACCAGAAGTCAAGCTCGCCGCATGACCTCATGTAAGACAAAGTCCTTTTTCTTTTAGCTTTTAACTCACGGTTTGTGATCCCATCACCCCCGCAGACTGCGTTGGGACACCGTACTGTCCCACTCAGCTGCAATGCATTTGGAGGTGTGTTTTCATTGTGCCCCCCGTGATGTCGCTAATTCTGCGACTGAGCAGCGTCCCTTCGATGCGACGGTGACGACACCACCCCTGCCGTCAAGGCAACGATGGCGACTCCCTAGTTCTTCAAAGCAACGATGACGGCCAGCCTCATGGCTTTGAGCTGCCATGACCCAGTATGGCAACTGATACCTGTCCGCAACACCTCGACATGTTCGCTGGCCCATGGAGGGAGAGTTTACCCTGCGCATGAGGTACACTCTCTGCACCCCAGTTTGCTGAGGTACTCGGGCGTTGCGGGGGGATAAATACCGGGGGGATCAATACTATGTATCGTAGTGGTTCCGAATACACATAATAGATCTGATCTCTTCTTTTCTGCTTAAAAAATAAGCCAGGTGTTTAATAAATAAGGACAGATTCAGCTGTGAATAAGCGAAAATTAAGCCCAATTTCAGGAATGGGATCTACTTATTTGCTTAACTGAGTTAAATGTCGGCTATTCTGAAATCTGCTTAATGTCCGCTTAATCCTGTTTAGGTTACTTATTACTCGAATAAGCAAAAGATTAAGCGAGTGTCGTGTTGCTGATGAGGGAGAGGAAGTAGTGCTTGGTAAACAGGGGAAGTGAAGGAAGCTGTTGTGCATATCCACTGAATATAGATGAATCAGACGGACCATTAAGGGAGAAGGAAGCTGTTGCACGTATCCACTGAATATAGATGAATTAGATGGTCCATTAAGGGTAAGGATATTAAACTCACAGCGGTGATGAGAGATTGACAAAGTGTGGGTCGAGAAATGTCATTAGGATTTCAGATATTCCACAGTGATCTGACGGCAGCACCTGGGTGAAGGGAGATGCAGATATAAATAAACTGAAACCCAGCCAAGTTACCATATGGCTGTGGAGCAGAAAATGGCGCGAGTTCACTCACCGATGAGGCCAGTTACATACTTATGTTATGGACTTTGCAAATATCCTTCGAGGGTTGCAGGACAGTAAGGTCATTTGACCGAGAGGGGTGAGGTGGCTTTGTGTTGTTGGGTTCACATATTGAGTGGAGAAAAGCTGGGTGTGTTGATGTTATGGACTTTGCGAATATCCTTCGAGGGTTGCAGGGGCTGGGAGAGTAAGGTCATTTGACCAAGAGGGGTGAGGTGGCTTTGTGTTGTCAGGTTCGCATAGTATCGAGTGGGGAAAAGCTGCGGGTGTTGATACAGATGATGTTGGAACATGATAAGTACGTAAGGACCTTATCTATAGCTGTTACGACACTACAATAGTATGATTTCCTATTACGGTAGTCGGGATACGTACTATAGCGGGTGCAATACGCCCTCTGAGTGAGAGAAGCCCTATGGCTTGTCATGGACGCGTATTATTTTCCTATTTTTCTGTATTTTTACGGATTTATATGGTGAAGATATAAAGGGCCAAAGTACGAGACTTTGTTAGTCACATGATGCCACCATGTGCACCCTCAAGCATGTGACCCTGGGATAGTTGTATCCTTAACAGGACAACCTAATCCGGTCACATTCCCTTTTATATACGGACTCTCATGATTGGTAGATAAGAATGGAAGGCTCTAGAATGTTCTAGAATATGCTTAGTAGTTTACGCTTACTCGCTGTATTAGGTTTTACTCAGCAGATAAGGAGACACGTCAGCAGCTATGACAAGTGCATCAGTCAGCACAATAGATAGCGCTATTATTAGACACGACGCGTCAGCCTCTGAGTCACAGAGTCTTACTGTACACTTAGTAATAGTGTTTAGACTCAATTCAAAGTCAGCATCAGTAGTGTATATAAACCCTCCTGTAGCGTCCTGAGTGGAACCAACTTGTCCTCTTGGTTCTCCACTCAGGTGCGTATCTTCCTGTATCCCCTTACTCTCTCCAATCTAACTTGTCCTCTTGGTTCTCCACTCAGCGTACCACTGTGTGATATTCTTGACAGTCCAAGTTCTTGCATAAAGACTCCAAGCCTCTGTCCCTCCACAGTGACTGTACGTTCGGCACGTGATTTATCTCCGCGCTGGGCTTGAGTGTGCTCCCTTTACAGTTCACATTATCTTCACTTGAGTCTAGCGTAGCGAGGTGTCATACCGCTACATTAGGACAAGTTCCTTCACACTCCTGAGCTTCACGCTCATCAGCGTTATCATTTATCCCTCTAGGTGGTTGACGACCACAGTCCTTTGTGTTATCCACCTCACTCTTTGCCTGTGGACCTTTGTACGCAGAATCTGTGCATTCGTGGTACAACTCTAGTGTCCGTAAAACCGGCATAGATTGTGCTTGCCTTTATTTGTTCTATCTGCTAGCAGTAGAACATCTGGGTACTGGCTGCAGAACTGGTCACCACGCCAGATAAGCTGCAGTTAGACGTCGAGCCAGCCAGGCCTAGCCTGCGACAGCTGTACGCAAAGTAAACAGAAAAGTTTGAGAGCGCCCCGGCGTGAGAGGCAGCCAACAGGTCGAGAAGACTGAGGCAGACAGCCTTGTGGCTCTACACATATCCCTTCATCATTCCTGAGTGTTCCTTTATCGCCGCAGCCTCGCGCAGTGTGAAACTATCACTGTGTATTGGTCTTGCTTGATAGGGCACTCCATTCATCTTCGAGTTAGCGTTTCGCGCTCGTCGTATCCTTCGTCATAAATCCACTTTTACATTCCCACCCTGCCTCGCTTCTTCGAAAACACCCGTTCTCGTCTTCGTCGTCTCTTCAGGAGGAGACAAGCATCACTTGAGGAGTATCACACACCCCCAACAACACCAGATCAAGCCTCTGCTTCGGCATCGCTTCACGCACTTCGGGAGGTGCCAAGTCAACGCCCTCCTACTCCTACTCCTCCCTCATCCACATACTCCTCCTCTCCTTTCTCGTCCACCGAGACTCTCGTCGACGAATACCACGGACAATTCCGCATCGATATTTTCCCTCGAACACCGCAGAGCTCTTTATACAGACTCTGTTTGCTAGACCAGCATTCGAAGCGGAACTCCTAGAGATACACGGGCAGCGCAAACTAGATCCCAGGAACCGATTTCAGGCTCCCTGAATTAGGTTGAAGTCGCAGAAGAACTACGCGAAGCACTCATCCCCCGTCTCTCACCTCCACCATCCCCATCGTAACCCTCTAATCTCCCACATCGAGGAGAACGGAGAAGACAGTGGCTCCTCCTCGTCAAGGGAAACACGAGCTCAACAAGCTCAGGCTCAGTATCCCCAAGGAGCTCGTTCGAAGTTCGCCCTCCCTCCTCCCACTAAGAAGGAAAAGGAGTTCATCTCCCGTATCCAAGACTGGGAGGATATCTCGCCGACGAACAGTTACGTCTGTTAGAGGACTTTCGAAAAGCAAACGAGGAAGCAGAAAGAAGACAGAGGCAGAGAGAACTAGACGCAATGTCGCAACCTACAAGCTCCACCATACCTCCTATCATCCCTGCAGCCCCTCCTGCCCCACCCACAGTTCAGGACTGATAGACCTGATTAATCAACTAGGCCTCACGATGGCTCACTTGGCTCAGAGGGTTGTCGACTCACCGACCAAGTAACCATCAACGCGAGTCGCCCCCGTCAAATGGAAAAAAAGCAAGGAAGTAGTGGCCCGTCCCAAAGCATGGGATGGGAAAGGCAACTCTACAGATGCCCGTCACTTCCTCGCGCCTTTAGAAACTGGGCAGGATCAGCAGGGGAAGCTATGAATACATGGAGGTAGCAGACAACCGCTGGTACATCGAAGAGAACCGATGGATAGCGGCTGCCCTTAATTTGATGGAAGGGGACGCAAAAACCTGGGCTCTCCCAATTTGGAAGATGCCAATGCAGGTGGAACTCCCTTTGGCGGAACCTTTGCAGGATTCGTCAAGGAGTTTAACCGCAGGTTCAGCCCCCTGGATATCCAGGAAACAGCTCGAGAAGAGCTCAAAAAGACAAAACAAGTCAAGAAGACGGTTGCTCAATACACATCAGTATTCGAGCAGTACTCTGGACAGACCGGGTGGTCCCCCGCCGATCTTCGCACCCGCTACTATGACGGTCTCTCTGAAGAGATCAAAGACATTCTCGCCTTCTCCGACAAGGCCCGTGATACATACGAAAATCTCAAGAAATCTGCGCAGGACATTGATCAACGGATCCAGCAGCGGAAGAATGAGAAGGGGGGTAAAACCCCATCACATACTACTCAATCCCACGACCCAGACGCCATGCAAGTGGACGCCACGCGTCAGCAAGGCCAAGCGGGGAAAGGGGAAATCTTCAAATCACGGACCGATTTTCAGAATTGGATGAAAGGAAAGTGTTACGGGTGTGGATCAAAGGACCACACAAAGAAGGATTGGTAACCACGAAACGTGACATCTGCAACCATTGCCAAAGAGTTGGGCATAGGTTCAACAGTCTGTCAGCTCAAGAAGATGGGGAAACCAGGCAAAGCCAAGG
>JAKELI010000527.1:0-32645 GCA_021525025.1 Lactarius hengduanensis
GCCTTTGTCTTGTCTTGTTCGCCTCTCGTACTCGTCTCGATCGACTCCGCGTTCCGTCTCGTTTCGCCTTCCTATGCCACCCTCATCCCTACCTAGACCAGGGTAGCTACTGATCTACATGTATTTAAACCTCGCGTCCTTGGTTCGGAATATCAGTCTAGTTGTGATCTCCCACTTTCTCTCTCGCAGCGCGTTCGTCCCAGAAGTCAGGCCCTATCGCGGGCACTCAAAGGTCGTCGCCGTCGTCTCGCCTCGTCTCGCCGCCTCGGACGGCATCGTCTCTCGGTATCTCTCGTCACTCGTTCGCTCGTATTCCCGCTTTGCGCATCGCCTTCCCACTCGCTCCGTTCCCGCCTTCATCTGATCGCATTTGCACCGGCTGTCGCCGTCACGAACGCTCCGGACTTGGCCTTCTTCTCCATCAAAAGTCTCTGTACCTAGTACCAACCCTGCTGCCCCTTGTCCCATTCAGCGAGCGCCGAGCACCCCTTGTACACGCAGACGGCTGTGTATCACTGGCAGCAATAGTATTAGTCTATTAGATTTTTGATGTAATAGTAGTACTGTATTGACCTGCAAGTTTGCGACGGGTTCGAAAACCCGCTGCGGGTTTTCGAACCCGCCAAAATCGTGTGAACCCATACCCTGACCCGTTGAAACCCATACCCCTGTAGCGGGTATGGGTATGTTGGGGTACGGGTACGGGTAGCCCTGGAAAACCCCAGGGTTACCCCTGGCAATCCCTACATTAGATAGACAGGGTACAATGGGAATACACATAGGGAAATGTCTTGGGAAGAGCAAGTATCATTTAGGTTCGTCTCGTTTCTTTCCTCTCGGACCTCTCCAACCGACAGCCTTGACGTCCAGGTCTCAGGCAACTTGATACGATGAAATGGACTGTCGGACATTCTCACGACCTTTGAGCTGTATCTAGTAGGCATATGTAGGCATCGATACAATAGCTTCTCGTCTCTCGAACACTATCAACTTACCCGTCTACTATCCCCCTCTCCCACTCCGCTATCAATTTTGACTTGTCATAAGGGCTCGCGCAGCCCCTTTCCACTCGACACCGCCTCTTGTCTTCCTGTGCTTTACAGCCCCTTTTCGTATTTTCTTCCCTTTACTTTGCCTCTATTAGAGCGCTGTGTAGACATAGTGGTAAGGGGTGCCTGCCCCTATATTCCATCGGAGGATCATATATATCGTCTATCTGCGAATTCGCACCTACCGACTCTTCATACCATGTGCCTCACAGGTCCAGGAGTACCTGCGGACGCAGGGGGCGCAACGACCTGTCGCACTGGCGTGGCGGGGGGGACCACCCGCTGTTCTCCTTGCGCAGCTATGGCTGTGGCCGCGCCACGCCCCAAGAACGCACACGCGGCGCGCGAAACGTAAAGCACGCCGAACCAGACACCGCGCACCATCCACGCAAGGCCGAGGCCGAGGCGGTGGAAACCGTACACGATGAACTGAAGGCTGACGAGGACGCCCGCGAGCACGCACATGACGAGCACGGCTGCGGGCCACGCGATCCACGCGACTGCGCCGAGGAAGACGACAAGGGCGAGGACGGCGACGAAGAGTGCGACGAAGGGCAAACGCGAGGAGAGCGCGAAGAAGAAGTACGAGCCGTAGAGGTCCACAGCGAGGGTCTGGATGCGGTCAGAACTGGCCTCAGATGCGCAGGAACGATGCGCAGGAATGGGAGGAGGCTCACCTGGAATTTGCGCCCGTCGGCGCCAGAGTAGACAAATATCAACCAGACATCGACAAAAAGCCCGAGTGCAGAGGCCACGCTGGAGATGCTCAGCGCTCGTTTCGCGACGCTGTCGACGCCGAAGAGGTTGCCGGATGAGAATCCGAACACAGTCGTGTCGACGCTATGTAGTAGCAACGTCATTGTAGAAAACACCACTTGGAAAAAATACTTACGCAATGATGGAAAATAACTGGGATAGTAAATAAGCTCCTGCAACTCGGGAAAAAAGTGGTGCTTACTGATGCGCCTATATAATACCACTCCTGTATCAACTTGCGGTGGATCCGGTCAAAATTGGAGTCGAGCTGTGTAGCTTGTGCTTCACGTAACTCCCGGTGATACGTCAATGTGTCAAATGTACTGGACGCATACGACATGCCAGACGTAAGAGAAATAGTGTCAGAGACATAACTTGTCGGAAGTAAGGAGGAAAATATGGATATCGTTGAAGGTGCGTTGGTAATT
The DNA here is from genome assembly GCA_021525025.1 of Lactarius hengduanensis. NCBI lineage: Eukaryota > Fungi > Basidiomycota > Agaricomycetes > Russulales > Russulaceae > Lactarius > Lactarius hengduanensis. The sequence goes on from JAKELI010000527.1 coordinate 2,234, forward strand.
GTCGGATCTCGAGGGAATCGGGGTAGGTATCAGAAGATTCATCGTGAGGTATTGGAGGTTCCCAAGTGTCAGCCTTGGTATCTTCTGCCTCACTGCCACTGAGGGGGTAATCGGATTCGCCGGAGCGCTCTTCCTCAGAGTTGATACAGGTAACCTTTGGCTTTCTTGCGCCGTCGAAGACCAGGAGGTGGTTCTTCAGAGATCGCGCTTGACCATGGCGTTGGGACTTCGCACTCCGAGTGCGAGTCGTCTGTTCCTGACGTAACCAAAGTATCAGAAAGGTCATTGTCCCCTGATGATGTGACGGTGAGGCTTTGCCTACGGAAGGCACGATCTACACCCACCCGAGCTAGCTGACGAGAGTCGGTCGTGTTCGATCAGGAATGGGATGGCCGACTGTGGCGGTCGTAAGCGAACGAGGAGAGAAGCGTAGGGCTCGCTCTTTTGTGCTATAGATTTTCGTCTTGAAGCGGGAATGCGGGGGACGCTGGATAGGCGAAACACCATGTCTGGAGGTTGGATAAGCACAGCACGTGCAGAGGAGTAAGTGAGGGCGGCGCACGTGCTTCTGTACCCTGTTTCTTTATTGCATCGCCGAGGGCCATCGACGCGGACGCCACGAGGTGGCGACGCTTCCGACTTTTTTTGCTCTGGGACTTGTGCCAGACGTCTAGCTTGATTTGAGTGTGATGGTGCGCGTGGTGACTTTAGGACGTCAGATCACCAACCAGGGGCACAAGGGTAGAACATACAGAAGCATTATGTCTCTCTGATTCGGGTTCTGGCCGTCGACGCCGAGGATGACTTCGTGCTTATGCTGGCCGTCGACCTCCAGGGTGATGATAGGCCGCCAGGACTTCTCTGGGCGTAGCATGCCCATGTTCTGGGACCGTAGTACTAGTCGTCAAGGTGAGACATGGAAATGGGCTGTGTAAAGAGAAATTGATACCAGTGAATTGCCATGGTCTGAACGAGAGCAGTCAATAATCAGGGAATAGAAAGAAACAGAGGAAGGAGAGTTACTCATTGGGGTCAAAGTATTTGTCGAACGAGTCAACTCGAATTGCAGAATGCATGTCTTGATGAGTGGTGGTGGTGCGTTCAGTAGAAGTGAAGGTGTGGACGCATGGTGGAAGGGATGACGCATAATGTCCTGTATGAGTCTGTGAGAGATGACACAGCCACACTCAGCCATACACTTGGACAGGTGATCGTACGCTCTATGAGGTGCTGGCTGAGTCAGATCTGGTATGCCCAAAAAACAGAAATCCGTTATGGTTACCGGTGACTGTGTTGTATACGATGCGTCCGAGTTCTAAGTTATATCTCTGTGTCTACTAGTACTTTGACTCTATAGCTTCAAGTTCTACCAGACTTCCGTGATTCTCAGCCTGATCCAATGGAACTTGTAAGAACCAGCCCAAATCGGTCGGCGGTGAGGGGTGTTTCCGGTTTGGAATACATAGATATAGCGCATACATATACCCGAGCAGCACACATTATTATAATCATCACATCTATCCCCAATTACTCCAGTCCCCGGCGTGCAGAACTTCACAGAACTTAGTCCTGTTATTCCCATCTCTGGGAGCTTTGATAAGATTCCTGTTTTTGCGGATCACTGCTTCGGTCTCCGCCTCGGTTTCGGTATAGCGCCGGGAGGTAAGGGGGCCGGCGCATGGTGCAGAAGAAGTGTACTGGTTCTCGTGTATAGTAATACTGTAAGCAGTTGCAAGAAAACAACTGAGTTGGCAGACTGCATAGAGATTGGGCTAAAGCACGAAGGGGTTTTCATTTCCGAGGCGAGGTCACGACGGGCGGGTGGGGCCCTTCCAGAGCGAGCTGATGAAAACCTGGGTCCTCATCATCGATCCTGACAATTACTAGGTGTGGCAGGAGGGGGGGGGAATAAAAAAGCTCTGGTCCCTTGAACCGGTCGAGACTTGGGTCGAGAACTTGGGACAGACACACCAAAAAAAATTACGTAAATAAACAGGATATCTTTGTAATCGTACAGCACCCCCCACCAGTAAGTTAGCTCGATACATATCACATAAGGAACACAAATGTCCATCCATCTGCACAATCGCATTTACTTTTTATACCGTGTTCCTCGCGGGTCCGGGAGCACGCGCGGACGCAGGGGGAGCGACGACATGTCGCACCGGCGCAGTGGGCGGGCCCGCCTGCTGTTCTCCTTGCGCGGGTGCGGCCGCCGCCGCGCCACGTACAAATAACGCGCGTATGCGGCGGGAAACGTAGAGCACGCCGAGCCAGGCACCGCGCACCATCCACGCAAGGCCGAGCGCGAGGCGGTGGCAACCGTACACGATGAACTGGAGGCTGACGAGAAGGCCCGCGAGCACGCACATGACGAGCACGGCTGCAGGCCACGCGGTCCATGCGACTGCGCCGAGGAAGACGACGAGGGCGAGGACGGCGACGAAGAGCGCGACGAGGGGCAGACGCGAGGAGAGCGCGAAGAAGAAGTACGAGCCGTAGATGTCCACCGCGAGGGTCTGGGTGAGGTCAGGATTGGCTCTGCACGAGGAAGGGAGGAGGCTCACTTGGAATTTGCGCACGTCAGCGCCAGAGTAGGCGAGTATGAACCAGACGTCGACAAAGAGCCCGATTGCGGCGGCTATGCTTGAGATGATCAGCGCGCGTTTAGCGATGCTGTCGACGTCGAAGAGGTTGCCGGATGAGAATCCGAACACAGTCGTGTCGACGCTATGTAGTAGTAACGTCAGTATACGCTGTGGAAAGTACTACTTGTGAAAATACTCGCGCAGCGATGGAAAGTAACTGGGTAGTAAATAAGCTCCTGTAACTCAAGAAGAAAAAGTCGTGCTTACTGATGCGCCTGTATAATACCACTCATGTACCAGCTTGATGATGATCCGGTCAAAGTCAGAGTCGAGCTGTGCTTCACGTAACTCCCGGTGGTACGTTAATGTGTCAAATGTACTGGATGCATACGACATGCCAGACGTAACGGAACTAGTGTCAGAGACATAACTTGTTGGAAGTAAGGAGGGAAATATGATGGATATTGTTGAAGGTGCGTTGGTAATTGTCCGGATCTCGAGGGAATCGGGGTAGGTATCAGAAGATTCGTCGTAAGGTATTGGAGGTTCCCAAATGTCACAGGCCTTGGTATCTTCTGCCTCACTTCCACTGAAGGGGTAATCGGATTCAGCCGGAGCGCTCTTCCTCAGAGTTGATACAGTAACCTTTGACTTTCTTGCGCCGTCGAAGACCGGGGGGCGGTTCTTCGGAGATCGCGCTTGACCATGGCGGTGGGTCTTCGGGCTCGTCTGTCGTGGGTGTAACCAAAGTATCAGAAGGGTCCTTGTCCCCTAGTGATGTGAGGGTGAGACATGGGCTACGGAGGATATGGTCTAGACTCACCCGAGCTAGCTAACGAGAGTCGGTCCGAGTCATGGTCATGTTCGATCGGGAATGAGATGGTTGACTGTGGCGGTCGTAAGCGAACGAGGAGAGAGGCGCAGAGCTGGTGCTTTTGTGCTATAGATTTTCTTCGTGCAGAAGGGACACCGGATAGGCGAAGCTCCATGTCTGAAGATTGGATAAGCGTCACGGATGCAGAGGAGTAAGCGAGGGTTGCGCACATGGTTCTGTACCCTGCCTTTTTATCGCATCGCCAAGGGCCATCGACGTGGATGCCACGAGGTGGCGACGCTTCCGACTTTTAGCTTTACTCTGGGACTTGTGCCAGACATCTAGCTTGATTTGCGTTTGGTGGTGCGCATGATGACTGTAGGACGTCAGATCATCATCCAGGAACCCGATAGGTAGAGCGTACAGAAGCATTATCTCTCTCTGATTCGGGTTCTGGCCGTCGACGCCGAGTATGACTTCGTGCTTATGCTGACCGTCAACTTCTAAGGTGATAATGGGCCGCCACGACTTCTCTGGGCGCAACATGCCCATGTTCTGGGACCGGAGGACTAGTCGTAAAGGTGAGAGATAGAAATAGGCTGTGTAGAAAGAAATTGGTACCAGTGAACTGCCATGACCTGAACGAGAGAAGTAGTTAATAACCAGAATAGAAAGAAACAGAGGAAGAATAGCTACTTGTTGGTGTCAGAGGATTGGTCGAACGAGTCAGCTCGAATTGCGGGACGCATATCTTGATGAGCAATGGTGTCGGGAGTGGGGTGCGCTCAATAGAAGAACATGGTGAGATGATGCCCGGTGTGAGAGATGACACAGCAATGGTCGCCTACCGGGGAAACCGGATCGTCAATAGCTTAGCGACTCGATCACCTGACCAGGATATCTCCGGATCCCGGAGCTTATAGCTAGAAGCGGTCGGACCATGAGCATACAGTCCAATTCTTTATCCCTGACCCCCCCAGACTTATGATTCCCTCGCGAAACACACGTATCATCTCTCGCGTGGTGCAGCGTTCTAATCGCATATATTTACCAGCAACCGCTTCCCACTTAGTCTTCAGGGCGGCGCGGACTTTGTCATCGCGTTCAGAACAGAAGAATGTGGGGCCAACATTTGGAGTGCGTGGGTTCGCTACACCTTCAGGTACATACACAGAGCTCTCTTACAGGTCCCGACGATTGATTAAGCGCATACACAGGGTCGTTTCTCGCGAGAAAACCCCATTTCGACAAGATACTCATAGCAAACAGGTGAGAAGGAACTATCCTAACTTAGTGCGACTTGGTTTTCATTGTATTCTAGAGGGGAAATTGCGTGTCGTGTTATTCGTACCGCGAAAAAACTCGGCATTCGCACGGTAGCTGTATACAGCGAAGTCGACGCAGACTCTCTTCACGTAAAGATGGTGAGGTATTACAATCCCTTGCGACGCTCGGCCGACCGACTGTACTTTCAGGCAGACGAAGCTTTCTGTATAGGTCCTGCTCAATCCTCTGAGAGCTACGTGAGTGTGCAACGAATTTGTCGCCTTGAGTATATGGTCAACTCTCGCAGCTAAGAATAGACAAGATCATCGAGGTATGCCATCGGAGTGGTGCACAGGTACGTAGCGTGTACAATCGGGCTGGACATGGTACATATACTCATTTCTGCTGCAGGCAGTACATCCTGGGTTGAGTTCATTGGTTGCTGTCGTCTCTTGACTACTAATAACCCGCATTTCAGGTATGGCTTTCTCAGCGAGAATGCAAATTTTGCGGAGCAACTAGCCAACGAGGGCATCACTTTCATTGGCCCTCCTGCGAGTGCAATCATCAGTATGGGATCCAAGAGGTGACTTGCGTATTTCATCTTACTCGTAATGTAAGCTTATTTTCTTCTCAGCGAATCCAAGACTATCATGACAAGTATGGTGTCTTGTGTCCTGCTGTGTCACCAATGCGGCTGATTATTAGACTTCACTTGCGATTCTAGACGCTGGCGTGCCATGTGTTCCCGGATATCATGGTGCTAATCAAGATCCACACCATCTTCTCTCTGAGGCGGAAAAAATAGGTGCTTAATACGTCTTCTGCCTACTTCTAAACGGCCTCATTTCGCTCGTCTGTCAAGGTTTTCCCGTTCTCATCAAGGCTGTCCATGGTGGTGGTGGTAAGGGCATGCGCACGGTCCATAGTGCTTCTGCCTTCTTGGATGCGCTAGAATCTGCTCAGCGTGAGGCGCTTAAGGGATTCGGAAATGCTGATGTCCTGGTGGAAAAGTTCATCGAGCGACCAAGGCATGTCGAGGTCCAGGTATTTGCCGACACCGCAGGAAGCACGGTATCTCTCTGGGAGCGCGACTGCTCTGTGCAGAGGCGTAATCAGAAGATCATCGAGGAGGCACCAGCGCCGGGACTATCACCTGAGTTGCGCGCAGATCTTGGTGCCAAAGCAGTTGCCGCGGCGACAGCGGTCAATTATGTTGGTGCTGGCACCGTTGAATTCATCTTTGATAAAGATACGGACAAGTTCTATTTTATGGAGATGTATGGGTTGTTCTCGAGGCAATTCTGTTCAGGACTAAGCACGCGTCTTGTAGGAACACTCGACTGCAGGTTGAGCATCCGGTCACGGAGATGATTACGGGTCTTGACCTCGTAGAATGGCAGCTTGAGGTACGCACGGCGCTTGCGGCTCGTAACTCGAGCTAACTTTCGATTGACCAGGTGGCTGCTGGCAATCCGTTACCACTCTCTCAATCTGAGATCCCTATGGTTGGCCACGCCTTTGAGGCGCGCATCTACGCAGAGAACCCGCGTAACGACTTTCTGCCTGACTCAGGTCGCCTTGTCCATCTCTCGACCCCGGTCCCAACACATGTCTTCGCTCCGCCAGTATCGACGGTGTCTGCTACACCATCTGTGCGTGTCGAACAGGGTTTTGGTACCGGCGCTCAAATCGGTGTGTTTTATGACCCGATGATCGCCAAACTCGTCGTGCACGGCGCAGACCGCACAGAGGCGCTTCGGGCGCTTCGCGTCGCGCTAGAAGAATACCAGGTTGTAGGCGTGTCGACGAACATCGCGTTCCTCCGCGCGCTCGCGGGCCACCCTGCCTTCATCGCAGCCGAGGTGGACACCGGTTTTATTCCGGTATTGTCTTCCTCCTCTTTCTAGCGGCGTTGTTCTGACAAATACCACACAGAGACATCGCGACGAGCTGCTCCCGCCTCTTGCCGAGCCCTCCGCTGAGCTCTTGGCTCAAGCCGCCCTCTTCCTAGCCCTGCGCGACCAGCCGCCCTTAACACCCAGCGCGACACCATGGGTGCGCCTAACCGCGCGCCGCTTCGGCGGTGACGTCCATACTCGCACCATAGCCCTCGAAACCGAGACCGGCACCGCCGTCTCCGTCCACATATCCACGCGCCCAAATGCCAGCGACAGCAGTGTACTATACGACGTCGCCGTGCATCCCACGAAGGCCCTTGCGCCAGTGGAGTTCCGCGGCGTGTCGGCCGAGCTCGCCAGCCCGACCGCGCTCTCCGCGACGCTCGCGGGAGCCCTGACGCGCGCGACGATCGTCCCGCAGCCCCACGGCTCCACCGGTTCCGAGCGGCTGCACATTTTCAGCGGGTCGCATACCACGGCGGTGCTGCGGCGCGCGCCCGCGTGGGCCGAGGAGCTGAATGCGGACGCGCACACGGCGGCGCCGGGTGCGCTGCGCGCGCCGATGCCGAGTCTCGTCGTTGAGGTGCGCGTCGCGGTTGGCCAGCGTGTGGAGAAGGGTCAGGCGGTCGTCGTGCTCGAGAGCATGAAGACGGAGACGGTGCTGCGCGCGCCGGCGGACGGGGTGGTCAAGGCCGTCGGGTGCGCAAAGGGCGAGATGGTGGAAGAGGGCAGGGAGCTAGTGGACATTGAAGAGGACACTGAGGCCGCCGCCTAGTATTATATGGGAAAGCTGAATGGTATATATGATATTGAATTCTCCACAACAGTGAATGGGTATATGTGTAAGATCCAAAAGTCCACATTTATGGTAAAGAAACACCAACACAGCCTGATCGAGTTATTCAATGACCATAGCATCCTGCCGGTCCTTGCGCCATTTTTTCAGCCGCGCTTCACGCAGCTCGCGTCCGATCGCAGCAGGCAACGGGCCAGGGAACCGCGTTTCCGATTTGCCTGTGCATCTAATATAGGGGGCATGTCAAGGCTGGCAAGAAGGATGTTTTTGTTATTCGGCGCACCGTCACGACGTCGTCATTGATCGAATGGAAGACAAACGAATCTGGAAAACCCTGCGAGCGCGCCAGTTCGCGGACAGTGACCATGCGATGGCACTGAGAAACAGAAAATATCGAGGGGTTAAGTATATTAGCAGGAAGCCTAAAGGGGGGAGGGTATGCCCGCGTACATAGGGATTTAAAACGCGCGACTGCTTGGCGGTCGGCTCGACGTTCGTCACCGTCGTCTGAAAGACGAAGTCCTTGTCCAGTCGCCCGTAGAGCCCTTGAAGAAAAAAGAAAAAAGCAAGGTCTGTGCTCGCTCATTCGTCCGAGGAAGTGCCTCATACCTGGTCGAAAGCCTTTCCTCGCGATTGCAGAGGCAGGATCGGAGAACTGCCATTCCCAGTGCTCCTTCTCCAGCGCTACACGCACACATACTCAGCGAGTGCGTGCATACCAATGCGGGGCGGAAGGAGTAAACCGGCACGCACAACGATAGTCCGCACGAGCGATCAGCGGAATATTGACGACGCTGCGCAACAACGCTAAAAAAAAATTCCCACGTAAGGGCCAGGGGCAAGTCCGCTCACCGCTCGACAGTCGCGGGCTTTAGCGCCCGCGTGAAATGCTGCAGGTCGTCCGTGCGCCGGCGGCGGCACCACGCCTGGAACGACGTGCGCGGTACATGGTGATAGCGCAGCCCTGCGCCAGAGACGGGCCCCTCGAAGCCGATGTGCTTCTTCGCCTGGTCACACCTCAGCGCCGGCATACGCTCCGCGCGCTTCGCGCGCCTCTGCGCGCTTCTGCGCGGACAGGCGGTTCAAGCTCGGATTTTTCCTGGGTATCCCAATCAGCACAACGTGGGGTCGGAGGGGAGATAGGACACACACCAGTCAAAGCGCGGTAGATCGCTGATGGCGTCGTCGATCGACACGAAGCGGAAGGGCGCGGTGCCCGCCTCGGCGTGTACTGCGCGCGCGATGTCGCCGTTCGGGAAGTGGACCTCGAGGCGGTGCGTCCGTGGGAAGTCGTGCGTCGGCTGCGGGGCTGAGGGGAGGGGGTGCCCGCGCCGGGCCGCGAGGAGGAAGAAGCGCACGCGCGTCTGCGGCGTGCCGTAGTGCGCGGCCTGTAGCAGGCAGAAGCGGACTTGGTAGCTGCGGAAGGCGAGGAGCCCTCAGCTACGGTACTGGGGCGGAGGAGGGAAAGTACGTACTTCATCGCGAGCATGGCGTGTACGAGAAACTTGAGGCCGCCCATGCTGATCCCGCCGGCGGTGCGGTGTTCGTCGACCTGCACCGAGCGGAGGTTATAACTCAAGAACCCACGCACGTTCTCAAACACGCAGTAAGGGGGCTCGAAAAAGTCGACCCAGGAGAGGAGGTTGAGAATGAGGTTGCTCTTCACGTCGTTTGCCTTCTGGAACATGTTCAGCTGCGAGTGCGGCTGGCTGATCGTGGCGGGGTGGTGTCCCGTCAGCGGGTGCGGTTTGTGCGGGCAGCACGGCCCACGACACGCACCAGGGGAAGCCAGCCACGATCACGTCGATATCGCCTGGCCGTGGCGGCGGCGGCAATGGCGAATTGTCATAAATGTCCTTCGGCACGTCGTCGTCCACGAGCAAGCCGCGGTGCGACTTGACTGCATAGCGCAGCACCTCGTTTGCACACTGGTTGTACACGATCGTTCCTGGAGAGTTGCGTCTGCCCAACCAACGACCTCAAAAGGAATCGCAAAAAAAATGGGGCTGCGCACACCTGAACGTCCTCGCTGCACTGGGCCCCAGCTCAATCGCGTGCGTCGTCTTCATCCCGCTCGTGGCGCTTTCCATGCCGAGACTCATCGCGCCTGCACCTGCAAACACGTCAAGCACGCGCAGCTTGCGGGCCTGTGCCTCCTCTTCGAAAGCAACAGCCTCCGCGAGGCGCGTCTGCAACGCAAACGCACACGTCGAGCACCCGACGCCTGCGTCCTCCGCGAGCGGCACGCGCTCGTCCCACGACGCGGGCCGGCGCTGCGCAAAACGGTAGCGGTAGTAAAAGTGCGCGGGGCCGAGCGTCGCCCAGAGATCCATGTCGAAGATGAGATCATGATGCAGAACGTAGCATTGCGTGAGCAGGTTCTCAACCGGTGCCTCCTCGAACTCGTCTGTGAAGAACAAATGGCGCTGCGAGCGTTGCGCAGACGCCAAGCACTCAGAAAAGAAAGACAGGTAGGCGGAAGGGGGGAAAGACGCACCTCGTCGCGGAGCTCGTCAGGTGGTAATAGATCTGCGAGGTCGGACACGCGCCCAAGCAACTGCAACTTAACCCACACCGGGTCGCTCGTAAACACCCCGACGAGCTGCGCGACACGCGAGGGGCCCTCCTCGGCGCGCACGAGCGCAAAGTCGCCAACGTGGAACATCGTGCCGTGCACAGCAACGCCCGCGACACCACCAGCACGGCGCACGACGCGCCCATGCGCCTCGATCTCGTCCTCCTCGCGGCGCGCACAGACGGTGCAGTTGTACGGCTGGGTCCGCGTGTGGCGGCGTGGGCAGTGGCTCTGAGAACGACGCGTCCGTCTTGTCGTACACGAAGCGGAAGAAGTACCCGTCATAGTCGTCGGGCACCGACGCACGTGCGGAGAAGTCTGCGACGGGAACGGTGCCGCAGAGCGCGACGAGGGGTAGGGTGTCGCAGAGAGGCGTGAGGAACAGCTCGTGCGGGTCCCCGATGTCGTCGAGGAACGTGTTTGGTGCGTAATCGAACCATTGTATATGCACCCGTTCGTCCTGGCCATTGATGTGCACGATGCGACCGAACCTGTTCAAGGCCATTCCCGTCCGGGCTCGCTACACAAACGAGAGGGAAAAAGTGCGTGCGCACCAGAAGTAATCCGAGAGACGCGAGTCACGCGGCGTGGCATCCGGCGTCAGAGGCAGTGGGACGGGCACATGCCCCCGCTTCGTCTCGTCCTCGCCAATGGGCACGAGTACAACGTCCCCGACCTATAACACACGAAGAGCGTCCGCATTAATCAATCCAGGGCCTTGCGCGCCAACGCACCTTGAACAGCGCTTTCGGGACCTGCCCACGCACGTCCACCAGCCCCACACAGTGCATGAACGGCTGACGCGGGTGCACGCGCCAGCGCGTCGGGGCCTCGACTGCTCTGCGTGCCCTCGGGACACAGCGCCATCGCGATCGCGCGTCGCAAGCTGCTCCACTCTTCCCTGGAGTTCCCACCCAAGCCTCCTCCCCCCATGCGCCTCCGCGTCGCTGACGGTCGCCGACCAAGGACGACGAGCTGCTCGCGGAACAGGCCGGTGGCGAGCTCGGCGATGCGCGGCGTAACGTGCGTCGGACGCTGATTCTCAGGCCGCAGAACCGCGAGGTCAAGGTTCCCCATGGTTGTCGGGAGGAGACGGAACGGCGCACGGCGCGAGGACACGCGCGGGCCCTGGCCCTGGCGCATATGTGTGCGCCGCATGGGCAGAGAGGCAGCGCCCCTCTCCGAGCCGGGAACGTCGAGGATGAGTTGAAGGAGCGGGGCACCGCGCAGGGCGCGGTAAGTGGGTTCGTCGAGCGTATCAAGGGCCGCATGGATTGCGGGGATCTTACCGGGGCAGACGCGTCAAGACAAGACTATGTGGCGTAAGGCAACGTACGGCATCCTGCAAGTCGCGCGGGGTGCACGTGCCGCCGCTGCCGAGCGCCATCGTGCAGGCGCTTGCTTCGAGCTCGCTGACAAATACCCCGAGCGACATGTCGGGATCGCAGACAAGCGCACACACGAGCGCCTGTGCGATCTTGTGCGCGCGGAAGAACGGTGCATAGTGTGCGCGATATTCTCGCGCGGGTACTCCGAGGATGTACCACGCTGTGGTGGTCTCGATGAATATTGGGCTGCCACCGATAAGCGACGCGTAGGAGACAAGGGGAGAGGGGCGTACTCGTCACTCTTGGTATAGTCGATCGTATACCGCAGCAGCGCACCAAGCCTCAAGCGCACCGACACTGCCTTTGCCTCATCCTCTCCCTCACCATCGTCGTCGTAATCGCCATCGTCCTCCTGCCCGGCATCCTCATCGTTCTCGAACAGCGGCGCCGCCACGCCCGCACCTTCCGGCGCGCACCCGGACGATAGCGTGTCGAGGGCGTCGAGCGGGAGCATGTGGAGCGCAAGTTCACCGCGCTTCTTCGGGCGCGGACGCGCGTCAAAAACGGACCAGTCGTGCAACACGCGCACGGGCTTTTTGTCCATCTCCCCTCCGTCGTCCCCTTCTCCGACCGGGTTTGGCGCGTCGTCCTCGCCGAGGAGGAAGGCGATGTCTGGCGCAGACTCGGGGAGCTCGTCTGGGCGTGGGGTGTAATACATTTCCTTCTCCTCATCCTCCTCTACGAGACCGGGTAGAGGGTGAGGGTTGCGGCGTTTCGCAGGCTACACTTCCCATCTGAGGTGAGTGGCACAGAAAGGAGACGAGACGAGAGAAAAACGCACACGACCGTCAGATCTTGCAGTAGAGTCGTGCTTGCGTTTGCCCCGTCGAGAAACCTGCTCATTGTCCCCCTCATTGACTGCGTCTTCGTCCACTTCTCCCTCTTCTCCATCGTCTTTATCCCCGCTAAGCTCGGTCGGGAAGCTCACTTCAAATGCAGTCGGGCGTCGTGGCCTCTGTGTTGACTCCGCGCCCGGTACCATGTTAGTGTCAGATGCAGGTCCAAGATTCAAGACTCAAAGCAAGTCGCGCTTATTCCGGTAACCGGCCCGTTGTTCCCGGTCCGGCCCAACTCACCAGTCAGCCGTAGCGGTCGTAGATGATAGCTCCCACATTACAATCGAAGTCAATGCCCGCCTAGCTCAATCGGATAGAGCGTCAGACTCTTAGGCGGGTGTTTATTACGCTTCTACTATAATCTGAAGGCTGCGAGTTCGACCCTCGCGGTGGGCTACTACTTTTTGCGCTTCTTAAATGCCAAACAAATGATGGAACTCAATCAAGAGTCATGCGCGGATCAGGTTATTATTTTCGCCAAACCGTCGCCAAACCGCTGACAAAATTCCAGTTAACTAGCCACATCGAATGACGTTATGTAAGAGACAATGGTCCATGCAGGCGCAGGCCAAACAACCGAAACAAAATTTACCAAACGATGTCAAGGAGGTTAAGTGGCCCCACCCCGGAAGAGGTTCTTCAGGTATCTCATCTGCTCGACCTCAGACCGACGTTCTTCAAAAGATGGCTCCCCGAAGATATTCAAGCGTGCCACTCTGAGAAAACTCTCCGGAATGGGTATGCGTTCGGTCGAAATCGTCGTATCCTTCTTACGTTTTCTTCGCTCGAACTCGTCACATTCAGAACCAGAACGGTTGACAGGTGCTTCACCGGCGGCGCTGCGCGGAGAAGCGTCGTCCTCGCACTTTCGTTTCTTCCCGGCTACCCTTTCGCTCGACCCTGCAGTAGACAGGCCCACGGCTGCCAATGGCGGGATGCATGGGCGCGCCGGCGTGGGAGTAGGAATGGGCTCGAAGAGGTCGATCTTGCGTGACGAGTTCCACATCGGATCTGGTGTCTCGTCGTGGGCGCGTTCGCGGCGCAAACCCCGCCTGGTCATTGGGGTACCGGAGCCATCTGCAGTGACTTGCGAGGGAGTCGGCGGTAATGATGCGTTGCTCGCAGGAGGTGGTTCAAAGACTGGCGTCGGCTGACGTGCTGGGGAACCCGGCGCGCTCGTTACGGAAGACATACTCCCGGTAGGTGACTCGGAACTGGTACGGTCTCGCGACGACACGCTGGAGGAACTGCCGGAAGGAGAGCGCTCCGAGGGAGGGAGGTTATCTTTCTGAGGAGATTCGGTGCGCGCCGCGATTACTGTAGGGGTGGGTCGCGCGCCGCGATAGGTCGGGCGCTTTCTATCCTCCGGGTCGATGTGGAATTGTAATTTATAACTTGTGAACGAGGCTAAGAGCGTCGCCAGCCAAATGTCTACAGACCCACTCACTTTACGTTGGTCTGAAGGTCGCGTAGATCGTCGAGCTTTCCCGACGTTGTAACGATTCATGATGGTACTGTGATTTAGGAGAGCCGAGTGCCAGTCTAGGAGTTTTGAGTGCTCGCGAATAGTCTCTAGGATGGGCGCAAGTTGCTCCTGCAGTATGCAATGTCACCATGGCTGCTACCGAGTCACTAATCTCATTTAGGATACTCGGCTTTCACTGGCGCTTCGGAAACAGACATCGTCGTCGAATAAGAAGAGAGGGGTCACAAGAAATGCTGGGTGTCGAACAGCGGTTGGGGCGAGAAGTGGTGCCCGAGACAGCCCCTACCCAAGTTTTTATGGGAACTAGTAGGCCCGTTTGTGTCAGGTTGTGGCTGCAGGGTCTAAGCGAGAAGCCGCAAAGAAAAGAATGGCATCGCGTTGCAATTGTTGTTGTTTTCCGATTCTCAGACAGTCACCGTATCCACAAAAAGCGAAAAGTAAGAAATGACCGCCACCCCAACTCAAGTGGGCTTACTGGATTCAGACCTTGCGATGCGGGATCCCAGTTAGGCAGTGCATCTAGCAGAGGGGTCTAAAAGGATAGTAGCCAGTGCACTAGGAGACGGCAGGCGCTAGTGGCGGCAATTGTTTAGCGCCACAGTAGTGATGAGTCCGTCAAGCGCATGTATTGCGTAACAAAGCTACAAAATCGATGTGCGCGGTGCACCCACCTCTCGTGGCGTATTATACATGCAATTAACCGTGTATCGTAAGTCGTACGCGCGCCACAAGCACTCTACTCCTCTACACTGGCCCCAGAGGTCGACTATTGTCCTAAAAAAAAGAAATGGAAGAAAGAAAGAAAGGAAGAAAGCATTGACAGTATCGTGTATACGCCAGCTGCATAGCATACAGACATCACATTGCGCAATTACATACGTACAGGATATCCCTTGTTCTCTTGTCTTAATTGCCAAGCGGGGCACTGCTACTTGGTTGCTGTCGCAGCTACTCCAGCTGCTGCAGTAGTTGATGGAGCCGCTGACGAGGATGTGGTAGCCGTGGTCACACTGGTGGTGGTAGTAGTCGTAGTAGCAGCGCCATTGGTAGTAGTTGCTGAAGCTGCTGTCGGCGCGGCGGCAGCCGCAGTGTTCTCGGTACCGGTAGTCACGAAGCGGTCAGGCGAGACCGCAAGCGCGCCTTCTGGGATGGTGCCATTGGGCACAGTTGAGTCTGTCGTCACTTCATGGAATTCTTTAAGATCCACAGATCGGTACACGAACATGACCCACGTAACTTAGAGGAGGTACGTACCGAGGATCTCCGCGTACATCATCACTTTCCATGAATCAACCGGAAGATCAGCGTCGTTGAAGCTCCAATCAAACTTTTCTGCAGCAACGGGCTCGTCCGTTGGGTCGTGGTACGGTGAAACGTACTCGTGGGAGAGACACTCGGTCGCATTGATTCGCTTACGGGGATCGAACACAAGCATCTTTTCGAGCAGATCTAGCGCGCTCTCGTCGTTGCACCGCAGTTTTTCGCTGAATGGCACCCGCTGGCGCTTTGGAAGGCTCTGCACAAAGCGGAGAGTCTAAGCCACACCACCGATTAGCACGCAAGCGAACGTAGGAGATAAGAGTCTGCGCACGTTTTCGCTGCAAATGGTCTCGATTACATCGTCGGGTGGGGTGCCGAGCAGCTCAGTGATGATCGAGAATTGGTTCACGTCTGCACAACCAACTCAGAGACGGGATTTCTTTTTGAAAAATAAATAAATACGTACGATCCTTTCCAGGGAAGAGAGGCTTTCCCTCGAGCATCTCGGCAAAGATGCACCCCGTACTCCAGATGTCTACTGCGACGTCGTACTTTTGCCACGTGAGCATGATCTCTGGAGCGCGATAATAGCGAGTCGACACGTAGCCCGTCATCTGCGGATCTTGTATTCGGGCAAGACCAAAATCACAAATCTAAATTACAGAGTTGTCAGCCACGGAGTACCAGAAAGGATGCGTCCGCGCCTTTAGATCGCAGTTTTCGTTGACGAGGATATTACTTGGTTTCTAATGGCAGAAAATGAGGGAGAGAAGAACGCGAGAGTTAAGTGGGTCCTTACGAGATCGCGATGGACGACACCTGCCGAGTGCACATATTTAAGCCCGCGCTGAGTGGGAGAAATAAGAAAAGCGTGTAAGATGGACATCGACAAGGTAGGGCGTACCAAGATCTGGTATAGGAAATACTGAATAAACTGCTTCTCTAATGGTCGAGAAGTAAGTAGTCGGTGAAGATCAGTTCCGAGGAGTTCAGTCACGAAATAGCTGATGAGATTGATGCAGTAAGCATGATGGCGTGGGGAGAGAGAGGAGGATGACATACATATCCTCCAAGGGAGAGATGAAAACATCGCTGAGACTGATGATCTGGTAAGAAAGCGGGACGGGCTTGGTGAAATGGGGAGGAGGGGGTAGAGGTGCAGAGACTTACGTTTTCGTGTTGGATGTGCTTGAGGAGTTTAAGCTCGCGGTAGGTGCGCTTAGATAGGACGGGAGTGCTGAAGGGTTTCATGATTTTTTTTATGGCGACGGACGCGCCTGTCAATTGATCCTTTGCAGAGCTGCACAATATATGCATCGATGTGAAGTCGGCCAAGCCAGAAACGAGAAAGCGTACCATACTAGCCCGAATGCGCCTGTATTGAGAGATGAGAAAGCATCGGAAAGAGAGAGAAGAAAATGACGGACCCATGCCGACGGGTTGAAGATCGACATATCTTGTAGTGACCTGAGATAGATCAAGGGGTGAGACGAGAAATGAGAAACGAGGAATGGAGATAGACCTCGAACGAAGTACCAAAGATGCTGAGTTTGACAAAAGACATTGTATTTGAGATTGAGTGGGGAGGGGATCCAGCAATAGGGGTTTCGAGGTGGAGTGTGATGTCTTGTGGAGCGACCAGCGACGAGGACGTCATGAGCGCATACACTCACATTCGCTCCGACGTAATACTGCCGATTCTAATAACTCCATTAGGCATCCTTCCCGCCACGCACCAAGATCCAAAACGATATCTACTGAGGTTAAATATTATTGTCGCCTAATCCTGAAGCTCCGGCAACCCATGCCGAGGCTTTTACCCACTGAAATGGGATTCCTCTCCGCTCTGAATCACGAAAGTCCGCTGACGTAAATACGGGTAAATAAAGGCAAATACCATTCGTAGCGAAGCCAACATTGAAAGTGACTAAGGCCACTTTGTCGTCGAGTCGAATCCATGCCAGTAGGATGGGTTCTCGTACTTTCCTCTGCTGGGCCCTCATCACAGGCTGTTCTACTTGACGGTCAATCCGCTCGCGGCGTACAGTGTTCCTCATGCACTTAAATAGATCGTACGTCTGTTCCCCTAGTCATCGATAGTCATCAGCCTGAGCTATGATAGCGTCTGGATATTTTCATTTTTTCCCAAGTTGAACTGTGTGCTGTTTTTTTTTCTTTCTCTTCTTTGACAACTGTGTGTTGTTTATATGTGGGGAATCGCTGATGGCATCAGGTCTTTGTTGTTCCCTCTGTGGGTCGATGCGTATGTCCTAGACCGTTGCCATGGTCGACCTCTGCTGGTGCGAAGGACCTCAACGCGTGTGTTCCTAGGATGACCCATCCACATGCAGCCCGGGGTCCGGACCAGTTGTTGGCTCCTTCGAATACGCGGCGTCCACCTACTTGTCCTTGGTCTCCTTCGGCTCGTGCGTGACGACCTGCAAATTCCTTTTGATTCTTTGGTGTGTGCCTCGTCAATATATTCTGTGTGTTCCTAGTTGAAAGAGTTGAGATGCACGACCCAACCGATCCACCCTGAGTGACCACGATTTAGCATCGGCTCGGAGCTACGTCCGGAGGCAATCATCGGCCGACCCTGCTGCCGCTACATCCTTGCTTTGGACAAGAAATTCTCTTCGGGGAGCTAAAACTGTCTTGCGAGCTCTCGCAGGTTCGAGACTGCTGGTGTTCTAGGAAAGAAATAAGGAGCTTACAGTAACATGTAACATATAATTCCGAATTTCCACTGTCGGTGATTGTCCGAATTCGCTCTCTATCTGACGGACGCAGCACAAAGGGACGACGCGGTCTGTTGCACACAGCGGAAACTTTTCAAACTTCAAGAGTTGTATCGCGAATTGAGTACGAAGAGAAATCTGACGCAGCGGTGGGTACCGTGACATTACTTCGCAAACAGTCGTGCATCCGAAGCGTTCGTTCCGATTTCACAGTTTAGGCAACTCCTCGAAGCAATGACTTTTCTCTAGTACTAATACCAAATAGCAAATATACCGTGGGTCTTTCGAAACGAGGAACTCGTAACTTACATTCTACCGTAACCATTGAATATCGAATACGCGACAACTCTCGTGATTCCCACGTTCTCCGGCTCGACCTACGACATAAACTCGTTGCTAGCGCTCAAGGGGCGAGCATCTAAAACTCGACCAAGGTGAGTCATGTCATAGCCCATCCCTTTCCTTCGCAACCCCGTCAACCTCTTGAACGTAGCTATCATGCTGACGGAAAACGGCGATCTTTCGCCCGTACGATACGCCGGACGCACGAACCCATCGACCTCGATCTGCTCCGCACCCGGATGTGCCATGTGTAGCGCAAATAACACGCACACCCTCTCGTATTCCTCTTTGCTGTCGAAATAGAGTTGGCCCGCAAACAGATTCAACACCGTTCGCGTGTGTGCGGGGGGTGTCCACCCTGTCACTGGCCACTCTGGGATGGTGTGGAATGTGAGGTCAGAGAAGGACCGCATGGAGGCAGTGACTCGTGGTGCATAGATATGCAGTCGCACCCTGTCGCTCTTGCGTATGATTGGGAGCAGCTCGTTCACATCATATGGACTAATGACGATCGTGATGCTGTTCTTCCCAAATCCGCTCGATAGGGCCCAATTGACGGGGCGGAGATAGTCTGTCAGGCGCTCGTCACTGAGGTACCGGTACTTCGTGGTGGTGGCAAAATCAACCGTCGCAAGTGGAGACGGAGACCACTCTGTTGTCGAATCCAAGGCCTTGTCGATCCCGGTGGGTGTAAGCAGTGGAATGATGTGCATCAAACGCTGAGGGAGTACTCCAGTAGAGACGAATGTGCGGATGTCATTGCAGGTTGTATGCGTCGCAGGTTCGACCTTTGGAGGGCGCTCGATCTGACGCTCCCGCTCAACCTCGTGATTCACCTCCCGTTCCTGCTCTTCCGCCATCCTAACATCGGCCAACTGAGTTACTCCAAGAAGATCCAGCCGATCACGCAGAGATCGTATGTCCTTTGTTTCCCTGGTACAACCCAGCGTTTTGTGCCCTCGAAACCGGGTCGTACATTTCTTCCAGAGTTCTCGACTCGCGCTGTAACCAGGCACCTCTCAGAGCCTGTTAAGTCGCTGGTGGAACGGTATTGTTTGTACGCCGAAAACCGCCGGTGGTGGTCGACCCCTTGTTGAGCCCAGTGTGGGAGATGGTGAGCAATATCTTCGCAAGTCTCGTGCATGGCCCAACGGAGTATGTCGATTACGCGTATGCCCATCTTCGGACTCCTGACCTCTTGGAATAAGGCCGCGAATGCGACGGTCGACTTCTCCTGGTGCAAAGAACATCACAGATTGTCCCTTCCCTAGCTGCCGCATCCGCATACACCCTACATCCGCTTAGCCTAATTCCCTCTCATTTGTGTAAAAACTCACCTTGTAGCAGTCTATCTTTAGTGACCTTCGGCCCCAGCGTGACCGCCGCGCGGGTCCCACGAGGGAGCTTCAGATCGGTCCCTCGTGTATGTGCGTCATCAAGGTATACGATGCACTTGTCCAGCTGCCGATTAAATGGAGAGGTGGTGAGTGGTTCGACTGTTCCATCCTGGGTGAGCACGGTGAGGTGATCCGATTCGTTGAAAAATATAGCCGCGGAGATATGAGGCGTAAGGGAGAGCCAGTGTTGCACCAACTCCTCATTCTGGAGCTCTAGCATTTGGGCTCCAACGTCCAATAATACTCGTATCTCGGGATCTTGTCTGACTACTCGCTGCAAGAAAGCTTCCGCGGATTCGCGTTCGCCGTTGTTACCTTTGGTACACTCATAGTGGCTGTTTTCTGGCTGGAGAAGGTACTGCAAGACAAGCGCATTGGTGCTCAACTGGGAGACGGGATCCTCCTGAGTTATTGATGTCGGCAAGAGATACCGGTTATCGTTCGTGCCGCTGAAACCGGTTGTCACATTTGATTTGTCTTCTACCAGATCCCAGGCCGACGTGGAAAGTTTATGCGGGAACTCCTTGGCCGCGCGAGGAAAGACTACTTGGGACAGATAGAAATCTATGACTCTTGTATTCCTCGAGTATAGCGGAACAAGGTGTTCGTCGACTTGAGTGTTGTCGTCCGTATTTACGCCATTAATCTGCTGCAGCCAATCAGGAATGTCTTCCCCAGATTTGACCCATTGGTCGTATTCCATGTTAGGATTATCGAGCTTGTTGAGAAGATCGAAGCACTGGAGCACTTGTTCCTTCGTTAAGCCACCATAGTAATAACTAAGACAAGTCAGCACGGATGGCGACGTCCGGGTGACCAAACTCGGCTCTCAAGCTTGGCACGTCCTGCTTCACCATTAGCCGCATTCCTTGGTCGGACCGCCGGATGGGCTTACCTTTGCACGATATGGTACGGCTAATAGTGTCCTCTTGGGATCGAGACCATAGTCTACTCTCCACCGGCGTTCCTTCAGCACGTAGGCAAGGACTCCTTCACCTTCGACGAGGAGCCCACGGAGCAAAAGGAATTCCCGCTCCATAAAGTTGTCCCAGCGCAGCGCGAATGGACCAACTTACGATCCTCGACAGAAACCTCCTTCTGGGTGATGAAACGGCGAGCGGCCTCTTGAATTGGGGGCGAGAGAACAGCTAGTGAAAGGGTAGATAAAGCGCCTCCGAGGACATCCTTGGCAATGAGTGAAGAAATCTCTCGAGAAACCTTTCGATCGAGCACTCGCATGGTAGGAAATCCTTTCTCGGTTTGATCGAGCTCAAACATCTGCGGAAAACTGGAGTGCAACTGCGCGGCATGTTTTCGTAATAGGCCGAACACTTGTTGTGTCGTGGACCAACGATTTGGGTGATCTTCAACGGGCATTTGCTCGCCCGCGGTGTAGACCAATTGGTACCGAGCGTGCAGGATCTCATCGCTTTCGTCGAGTACATCGCGCGATGCCTTGGCCAACCAGTCTTGTAGGATCGTTGAGTCCTTTGGCCAGGGGGGACATCTCGGGGCGGTGGTAGGATGTTATGAGAGTATCGATGCACATCAGCTTCTGCGAGAGTAAATGTTCGGGTTGGACTACAAGAACTCCACCCCCGGCAGCACATTGTCCATATAAGGCGCTGATCCTCTGGACCATGGAGGAATCCATCCGGAGATTCCGAGAGAATGGAACATAGAAAATGCGTCTGTCAGCGAGACCAGAAAGTCGGCCGAGTAGCAATTGGAACATTTGGTTCGATAGCGGTTTGAGCGTCACGATTCTCGCGAGTTTGGAACCGTCGGCCAGCGTCGCAGCAACGAGAGGTACAATGACAGATGACTTTCCCTCTCCCATGTTGAGTTGAAACGATGCGCTGCGCTGGCATGAAGGAAATATCATCTCTTGTGCGATATCTAGTTGGAGTTTACGTGCCAAAAAGTTCGCGTCAATCTATCATAACAACATCCCGGGCCGCCTGTCAGTGCCTGCGTATTTTTCGGGGAAATGAACTTACCTGGATTAGAAGCCAGTCAGGAGAACAAATTGAAGCGGCGGCGACTTCCTCGCACGAGGTTTCTGCTTCCCGGAGGAGTTCTTCGTCCCGGCTTTTCAAAGAAAGCTCGAGCAGGCGCTGAGATTGCTGATATTTGAGAAACGCTACTGCATAGTTGGTGATGACCAGTTTCCACTGATCGGCTAGCGTGTGGACGCGATCCCTTGACAGCTCTCCGAGTCGTAGGATGGATCGCGGCGTTATTCGAGGCCAAAGACCTGAGATGCTGACGACGTTTTCCGGTTTCTGAGATGGGGCCAGAGCCTTCGAAAGCTCCGAAAATATTGCGTCCTTCTTTTCAGAGCACAGGTCGCGATATTGGAGTAAAGCCTCCCGAAGAACGCTGTGCTGAACGAGGGAAGAAGCCCTTTTTCTTAGCAAATCTCCGTAACTCTTGTTCAGGTCGTCTCCATAGAGCCGTAGTAACGGCCCCTGAGAATATCGGAGCTCCCGAATAAGAGAACTCAATCCACCTTCCCTGGTTGGTGGCGGGTTACTTTCAGTCGCTACGGTCGCAGTGGTGGATGGTATGACGTAACCAGGCGATGGTTGTTCGCGAGTCGGTGGACGTGGGAAGTTGGCTCGAGACATCAGTACTTCTCGAAGTGAAGGAGATGACGCTTTTGGTGGTCTCGCGCTAAACCGGGGAGAAAATACGTAGGGTGCCCTAGGGGGAATACTGGTCCCGTAACGGCTTAAGATAGCCTGTAGATCACATACATGAGCCCTGAAATCGATATTCTGGGAAATCGATTGCAGGTAACCGTCAACGTGTTCCCTGCAACCTTGTGTGTCGAACCATTGTCGTGGAAGATCGTAACGTCTCTCGGGCCACCGTGCCACTATCGATTGTGCAGCCGTCTGCGTTTCGTGATTGGTGATCCTGGAATATTCCCGGCTTCGCTCCTCAGCTGCCTCCTCCCAGTCGGCTGCTCGCACCTCCAAAGTTTGCGCCGGAGTTTGATCTATCGGGCGAAGAAATTGACGTATTATACTTTCCAAACGTGCGCGGTCTGGGTTAGTGCCATCTGAAAGCAGGTAGTGAGGTGTTGAAGGACGTGTAAGACCACGGAACCTTCATCTGTAAACACAATTAGGTGTTCAGAGCTGTTCAGAGCTGTTCAGAGCTGTTCGGAGTGTCCTTGAACAGCTCCGAACAGCTCCGAACACCTACTGCAGTTACAGAAGTTCGGTCCGTTGCAAATATTAGAACAAGCGCAATGATATCTGAATGGCCGGAACTGCTGAAGCTAGCTGCGGAGAGGCTGAACGCCAATTTGATCTTGCATTCTTGAGGATTGCGATATAACGCCTCTTGACATATATCATATATGCCGAGCCAGTCCTTTGCGGCGTCGAAAGAAAACCAGTATCGACTGTAGCGTAGTGAAATATGCTCTTGGGCCGGGCCAATTGATCTCCACAATTGCATTTCATCCCATAGCTTGAGCCATTTACGCGGAAGACAGGGGAGGGTGTTCCATGCAGACCACGACGTCTGGTAGGCGGCAAGTTCGGCGCCTCCCCCATCAGCAACGTCACGTGACTTGTGTATGGCGTCCTCCGGAATTGAAGAGGTCGAATACCGTGAGCTTTGCAAGTCATGTGGGTAGTATACCCTGTTACGAGAGGCGGCGCGGTTCAGCAACGGATCGTCTCGACGACGAATATTGAAGTCGACGGGTTTGTCGTAAAGTGCCTCCACTGCACGCGCGTGATCGAGAATGGAAAGTACAGCTGTGTGAAAGTCGTGGTGCTGTGAGAGGACAGGAAGGTCGTTCCATTCCACCGTAACCATCGACTGTAGATGTGGCGGGTAATATACTCTACTTGGTGTCAAGTCGCTTATGAGATCCAAAAACTTTGCGTCATCCTTGCCTAGTCTTTGAAATGAGAGAAAAGTAGCGCTTTGCAACATGTTCAGGGATTCTTCAGTCCCAGTATGCCCAAGTAACGGGTCGGGGAGGCAGTGGCTCGTGAGCGCGTGCAAATAACATTGGTATAGTTTGCTACGCAGGCTCACATTTCCAGTGAGGCGTCCCAGATCGGTGTCGATGGTGTACTCATGCCAGTCGACATGCCGCGCCGTTCCCGTCGTTATGGAAACCATGGAAAAGTCGCCATCCAACCCGAACCCAATATTTCCCTGGGGTATAATGACCCGTCGTGGCATCTCCGGAGACCCGCTGCTTGGGCGCAAGACAAGTTGGTTTTTGAGTCCGAACATGGTCCCGGAAGACTGGAAGTCATCAAGAACGTAGCCCGGCGTGCTTCTGCACTCCAATTCCGAGTTCTGATTGATGAAGAATACAAGGCGCAATCGATTGAGGGAAGCTTCCACTGCTTGGTTGGTGCACGTGATGATAATATGCTCCGGAGATTCGAGTACAGAAAGTAGGCGGGATGCCGTTTGAAATGTGGCGGAACGGATATCGATTAGATAGGAACGAATATCGATTAGATCTGCTTGGGCAACGCTATCGCCAGAACTTGAAACCCTGCGGAATACGGCATTTGTACGGACATAAAGTCGCCAATTAAACGGATCTGGGGTCCAAGGAGATTCAACGGGGCGGAATTCAACCTCTCCAGTTTCAAGGTCGAGCCAGTGTACACAGTCATCCACGAAAGGCTTCGGGAAGTCGCCAACGAATACTGCACGTGGAACCAACTGCAAGAGTCGAGAGTCTTCTAGTAACCGAGCTTGCAGTATGAGATCTCGATCACGTAGCGAAAAGTATATCTTTAGTTCGTATTAGTCGCTTCCCGGCATCAACGATTACAATTACTCACCTGATACCCGGACACATTCGACCGAGTCATAAATTCCATGCCAGGGATGTCACCAGGAATTATGTCGAGAATTCGCTGCAAAGAGTTCGTGAACACCTGCGAACCAGAATAGCGAAAACACTGACGGTTCCTAGGACGCTTGCATATGTGGAATGTCCAATGATCTCTTGCGGAAGTCTTCCAAGGGGGTTTCCACCAATGAGTAATTGCCCGGTCAAAAGGTTTAAATGGACTTCTTGTCCACCTTCTACGCGACAGGAGATCCACCGTGAGTTATTATCGGGGAGTACGTGCCAATTCGAAGAAGACTTCCGACGGAACCCTGTCCATACATTTGCGAGGCCGTCATCGAAGCCCGTTGGGTTCGATCGTACACCTTGGAGGAGAATTGGCTCAAGCAGATGAAGTAGCCGGCGATGGCGATTGAGAAGTCGAGTGAGATAACCGGAGCCATCGTCTTTAAGATTCGGTGGGGTGTTGTCGTGAACGATTACTGCGCAATGGACAGCTATGGAGAAATCGGAGTCACTGAACAGCGCCCACGGGACGTGCTCCGGGCGAACATCGTAGGTGGAGAAACATGTAGTCGCCAATATACATAACCGCCGATGGAGGTCGGTGCGCGACTTTTCGTCGTCGGTAGTTGCCAGCTTCGCACCAAGCTCGCCAATCCACCTATGTACTACGCTCCGGACCTCCCGCAACAGCATACATGCGCTTCGACAAATATCGGGATCAAGCGCAGAAGAGAGGAAGCGGCTGGTAAGGAGAGCTAGAGAATGTTGAGCAAAAGACTGCATGCGACGAAGAGTAGAGTCTGACATACCAATTGTCCTGACGGTGACTTCCTCTTGCCAGTTAGCTTTTATTCTTCCAAGGAGGGCCTCTAGTTCTTTTAGGAGTGTCCTCCCAAAACTTGGGTAGCCAAGGTCGGTGTGCCATTCACGCTCCCCGTCCGACCACGGGCCAAGTTGCCATGCTGCTTGGGTGATCAGCGTATGTACCTCCTCGCGGCGAAGTGAGAGCGAGGGTGACGACAGTTCCCTTGCTATGTTCAACCATTGTAAACGTGGCCCGCTGCGCAACCCAGCAAACGCCATATACTCGTGAAGGCTCAGCTCCAGGGGGCAGTCAGCCTGAGCGGTGATCACCTCATTCGAAGTATGGTGCGTTCCAGAAACATAGGCGTGGACTTTGTGGTACGGAGATGACATGGGGATAGGAGGTGTGCATAAATTTATGATGGTAGATCCAAGAAAAGACCGCGCTGCCCACGAATTGGCCATACGGTCATACAATTTGAAAGTTAGCCCGTTGTTGAGTAAGACATCAGAATCATCTGCAGGAATCCGAACACTCTTGTAATGGGTTTGGTCGGAGAACGATTTTGTGGTAGACGCAATCGTGATTCGGTGGTATTCATGACGCACTGCGCAATAGCTTAGACCAGAGTAGATGTCTAAGAGAAGTTTGGGTTCAGCGCGGTCAGCAGCGTTGGGCGTCCCGATGTCGTAGAGAATCTTGTAGGTTATCTCCCGCCATGTGGAAAACGCACGTGGTGGAGAAAGCTCGAAAACTACAAACTGTTCTTGGAGTGTTGCTTGTGGGAGTGGCCATTCATGGACGCCAATCTTTAGCCCATCGGCCTCGGCGCTTGTTTGACATTTTTGACAATACTGTCTCCTCGCCTACCTGCCAGTGTAGCAAGTGTGTTCCATCCCTGATTCCGCGTTCTTCAGTGATTGCCGCCTCTCGTTCAAGGCTCTCAGCTCGGCACGCTTTGCCTCTCGCTCCCGCCGCGCACGTTGGTGGATATCGGTACAGAGTTGTTGTAACCGCGGAGAATCACGGTAATACCGCACAGCGAACGAAAATTCGTTGGCGTCGTCAGAGAAAATGGACGTCGGGTTGGAGGCGTGGTCATATCGCTGCAAAATATACTTTTCAATGAGTTCGGCACGTCGCAGGGAACCGGAGCGATGAAGGAGTAGAGGATGAAGGAAATTTCGAGGAACTTCCGGTGAATAAAACCCCAGGAGGGAACATTGCCGGATAGCCAAGATATCCAGTGCTTTCCAAAGATCCATGATGGTCAAAATCATAACGGAGTTCTCCTCGGGATTGGCTCCGTAGACACTCCTCGCGCTGGCGAAATACTGTTCGACACAGGACGCGATCACATCCGAAGCGTCGTCGCCATGCGGAAATGAATCGACCCAAGAATCCAGATTTCTCTCTACGGACAGCTCAAAGTCCGCGAGAGCAATGCGCTTATCGTTGGCGACAGCCTCTTTGAGTCGGCCGTCTGAAAAGCGACGGAAGTCGGTCGTATCAGCGAGACGTGGCTGGTGAGAAGGGCTAAATGGCTTCGGCGAGTAACTGTGAAATGATGAATCAAGTGCTTTCATGAGGTATGGGCGCGAATTGTTGAGAGTGATTGCGGTATCCCTGGTGGGGTCCAGCCTATCGGGGTCCCATGGCGGTGAAGTCGACTGGCTCTTCTGAAAACTTGTCCATCGATTCTGAAGAAGCTCCTCGGTCTCCTTTGCGGTGTCAGTGTACAACTTGATAGACGTCGTCTGAAACAGCGGAACCCAGCTTTGAAAGACGTCGCGCAATCTTGATCCTCATCAAATGGAGCGTCTCGCTTGGAAAGTCCCTTTCGATGCAGATTCGGAGGAGGTGGGCATGGAAAAAAAGCATAAAAGTCTTGTACACGTCGGAGTCTACGGATGTTTGAAGGGCCACCTTGA
Source organism: Lactarius hengduanensis (assembly GCA_021525025.1). NCBI lineage: Eukaryota > Fungi > Basidiomycota > Agaricomycetes > Russulales > Russulaceae > Lactarius > Lactarius hengduanensis. The sequence continues at coordinate 29,206 of JAKELI010000527.1, forward strand.
TGACGAGCCATAATGGCGATCGGCGCCAGGGTTTGTATGCGTCCTTCCAAAGGACCTCATCCGCTATCCGCTTCGTGATACGATCTACAGAGGCCGGTTGACCAAAGCCTCTTAGAATCCCCACTAATAGTTCAGATATATATCGTGGGTGAGTAGTCTCGCGGGCTTCGCGTACAGTGGATCCCGCCTTGGTTGTAGTCGCGGTGGAATCCAATACATCGATATCCATTTGAATGAGAAATGAGGCGAGCTCTGGAAGAAAAAAATTGTTCGCGAAGATCTCGGAGGAGACTTGTACCGCAGGACCGGGATAGGAGCAGAGGAGCTTTCCGTTGGTAGACATGACGACGCTGGCCTGCGGGGAGACCTCGAACATCTCGAATCGAACATGGTCGATAAACACGCGAACTAGAACAGCAGCGTTCTGAGCTCGAATGTGCATTACAAAGACATCTGGATGCGAAGGTAAACAGCGATGCGACATGCGAGTGATAATCAAGCCCACCTCCGACAGCAAGATCTGACAAGATGCCTTGGAGTTGCGCTTCTGTCAGCGGGGCCCTCGCAGAGCGGTGGATATATCTCATCATCTTCTGCATGCGGGTCCATACGAGCTCCTGAGAGGGTGGGAGGTACGGGCGGAAAGCAGCTGCAGCGTGTATGAGGATGTGGCACAATGCCATATTCGTCCCACGTTCAGCTTCCTCTTCCGGGGACTTTTGTGGCAGCTTCGGGGGAAGAAATACGTGCTCAACTATAGAGCGCAAAGCATCAGAATCAATATCAGTTAGTGAGAGAGACATGGGGAAAGTGGGTGAATGAAAGTTGGGAAGAACCCTTCCCACAGGCGGCGAGGTCACTAATACTGTACCGCCACCGTAAGCGCCGTACATCAACAAAGGGGACGAATCGATGCACATGACCAGTAGACGCCAGATGTTACCAGGGAATGGTGATTTGGGAAAGAATTAGCAAAAAGATCTCGAGATGGCCTCTGTCTGTCCGTCGCATTCTGTCACGTTTAATCTTGCGTTTAATAGCCCACATCACCAGGTCCGACTCGTGACAGTGAAACACAAAGCTACAGTCTGTAAATATCCGACCAAGTGGAAGCCATTCTTGTCACAGAAAGGAGACAGGGGCGTCCTTAGATGAGACGTCGCGCCAGACGTGAGGTCGAATGTGAATCACATCCACTCCAGACTACTGGAAGAGTTCTCGAAGACTACATACGTCTCATTCCGCCTCCAACAGGATAGAACTGACACGTAAGATCAGCAGATACGGTGCCAAGGAGGCGGTGCATACTTTGAGCAACACCTATTGGTGGGCACGAACTAATGGACGCGAAGTCGGGAGTTAGCTCTTTGAGAGTCAGAGAAATTAACGTCACTGCTGAAAATTCGATTAGCGTCACGGTTCCATTCGACGGAAAGCAATACCGTGACCGGCTGAGTATCATGGTGGAATGTGCCTGACCTACAGCTATCAAACTCGAGCCAGCGAAGACCTATTTCCACTTGTGGAATCTCTTCTTGTTCACGACACCCAGCGTAAATCCCGCGTAGCCGCATGTTGGTTTTCCAATGATTGGCAGGTCGGGTGATCTGTGATCACCCGACGGCGCAAAGTAAGGTCTACTGTATTAACACACTCAACCCATCATACTTTTACCACCTATATTCACTGGTGGCAAATCTAAAAGTTGTTCCCAGACTCTCGAGTCACGGATGCGAAAGCTCACATGGGCTCACAGCGCTCATACGCAGACGCATCATTGTTTAACCAAAGAACACCTCACTACATGTGCTGCGCTGACAAGTCCCGCACCTTGATGGGGTTCCAAAACACATATACATGCCGATGGCCATCAGCCCAAGAAAATAACAAATGTCAAGATTGGGTGTTTAACCATCAACCGCAATTTGATCTACAACCCAGTCTGGGGTAGATACGTCCACATCGGTGGTTTGGTAGTTCTCTCTCGTCATAGAAAGTATAATCGTGTCTTTGCAGTTATTGGCTATTTTGAATGCACCGCGTCCATATAGTAGTTATTTGTCCTTGGCCCCCTGCAATTCGAGCGTTACGCGTGTAATCTTACTCTGATCTTCTCATTGGGTGTGTACCTCCGAGTCGTCAGTGTTTCTTGCTACCTGTTGAGATCTACGTGAGTGACTAGTGGCCACGATGAGGTACTGTAGTCGTCTGAATTTTTAGCCTCGGCTCGGTGCTCCTCCAGAGGCAATCATCGATCGACTCTGCTGCCATCCTTCCTTCAGACCAAAAAAAAAAAAATCCCGGAGGAGCCAAAACCGTCTTGCGATGTTCAAGAGGACTTCAATCGCGTAATTACAAATTTCCACCATCAGTGATTGTCCGAATTCGTTCTCCAAGTCTATATCCGTTTCAACCTTCGAGCCTCAAGAATGCAGAATGATAACACATCGCGAATTGAGTACGAGGAAAATCCTGACGCGGCAGTGGGTAGAGATATTACTTCGCAAGCACTGTATCCGAAGCCTGTTTTGGCTCGCTCGTCACCTTCATCCCGATTTTACACTTTACGCAAACTCCTCAAAGCAATGGCTCTGCTCTCGCTCTAATACCAAGTAGCAAATCTACTGTGAGTCTTTCGATGCCAGGAACTCGTACATTCTACCGTAACCATTCAAAACGCGACGACTCTCGTGATTCTAGGTCCCACATTCTCTGGCTCAACCTACGACCTAAACTCGCCGCTCAAGGAACGAGCATTTAAAACTCGTCCAAGGTGCGTCTTATCATAGCCCATTCCCTTCCTTCGCAATCCCGTCAACCTCTTGAACATAGCTATTACGCTGACGGAAAACGGCGAGCTTTTGCCCGTACGATACTCCGGACGCACGAACCCATCGACCTCGATCTGCTTCGCACCCGGATGTGCCGTGCCTAGCGCAAATAACACACACACCCTCTCGTACTCCTCTCTGCTGTCGAAATAGAGTTGGCCCGCAAACAGATTCAACTCCGTTCGCGTGTGTACTGGGGCTATCCACCCTGTCGTCGGCGACTCTGGGTCCTAGATATCCCTCGCGCTAGCGAAATACTGGTCGACACAGGACGCGATCACATCCGAAGCGTCGTCGCCATGCGGAAATGAATCGACCCAAGAATCCAGGTATCTCTCTACGGACAGCTCAAAGTCCGCGAGAGCAATGCGCTTATCGTTGGCGACAGCCTCTTGGAGTCGGCCGTCTGAAAAGCGACGGAAGTCGGTCGTATCAGCGAGACGTGGCTGGTGAGAAGGGCTAAACGGGTTCGGCGAGTAGCTGTGAAGTGATGAATCAAGTGCTTCCATGATGTATGGGCGTGAATTGTGGAGAGTGATTGCGGTATCCCTGATGAAGTCCAGCCTATCGGGGTCCCACGTCGGTGAAGTCGACTGGCTCTTCTGAAAA
>JAKELI010000528.1:0-32615 GCA_021525025.1 Lactarius hengduanensis
TTACATTCCCGCACCCCCCTTGGATGAGAAGGAGAAAAAAAACCCTATATGAATAGCAGCAACAGACCAGTGTAAGGGACCTGCTCATCAAACTCGAGGGTCCAGGACTATGGATTAGTTTGTTGCAGCGCAGGTAAGAGAAAAAATGGGAAAAAAAAAATGGGAAAAAAAAGAACGAACGAACATTGAAACGGTGAAGGCCCAGTGGAGAGATGTCATATATGGCGGGCGGAATGCGAAAACAAGGGCGGAACGCGAAAAGGCTTCCCACGATAGACACGACTTGCGACTCGGCTTTGCAAGTGCAGTACTGTACAGTATCATGATTTATGTCCTGTTCCGACAAATTTGCGGTACAAAGTCCCAATCTGCACAACACTGGCATTTTTCAGCACACCATGCCTACACACCAGTTGTGCACAATATTTGAATAATTTTGTATAATTGATGCCAAAGCGAAAACCGACCATCTAAATTACCATTGATATGACAAATTATGTGTAAATGAGCTAAAAAAATATGTTTTCTGTCAAATCGGCCCAATTGGCCCAATTGTGCTAAACTTGCCGGATGTAGTTTTTCCTGATGACTTGTTATCTATAGACAAGTCTATAGAATTTGCTACAGTGATTTGCGAATGATACGCGCTCTAGTTCATTTAGTCCAAATTTGAAACGTAGCTGTTCGAGCCCCATCAACCGCCAACCGTCACGGTATGAGGCCTATGAGGAATGGAGTTTTCGCGCGGGGTTCCATGGACCAGAGCTTTGATAGATGTGACCGACCGTACTCGAGATGAGACCTAGTATTCGTGAAATCTCTTACTAGAATTCGACTCGGAAATCGCTTCTGTAAGCATCGGGTACAGTACTCTACCTGGACGTGTCTGCTTCATGCCGCCGCATCTCCTATATCACAAGTCAATCTCAACTCGTGTCCGCCAATCCATTGCGGCCAGCCTCCATCGACTTATGCGTGGGTTGGCGGCCACTTGTGCGTGAGTTTTCAAGTCTAGCATGGCCAAGAGGACACGATTCAGAACTATGTGGGTAGACATGTCACGATGCGCCTCGTGTCGTTGCCGTGCGGATGCGCACGTTTAAACGTATAAGGCCTGGCCTGTGACTCGGACTCGGAGCTAGGGCCAGGTTTTTCGTCTGCCCACTTGCCAGCCTTCCCAATCCAAACCGTCCAATACACTGTCAGGCAACCCACCGTTTCTCATTTCCACGCACTGGACCATGGCATCTGAATGTAAGCCCGAACTTGAATCTCCAGGTCCGAATTGTCCTAGTAATTGACACCGTGTCCCCCTTCCTTACAGTCTCGATCACCGATATTGACGGCTACATCGCGATTGTCCAAAATTCACTCTCACGGCACCCTCGATCCCATTCAGAACACATCATTGGTGTCCATCGTCTCGCGATGGCACGATTCGTGCGCTATAAACTGTTACAACAGAAGGAAGACCTTGACAAGTCCATTCTACACTACACTGAGGCGATCCTCCTTCCGCCAATTTCTTGGGATGGACATTCCCTCAATATTATTAAACTCCTTTTTTACCTCGCATCCGCTCTTCTACGTCGCTCCGAGGATTTTGAACAGCCCGAGGACGTCAAATATTCTATCGAGTACCTTCACTACCTTCGAGGGCTCCCAATTCCCCTTGACTCCCTCGACCAGGCACTCGAATTTCCCAGATACTTTGTTGCGCGATCACTTATCGAGGCATTGGGTCTTCAAGTTATGTTGGAAGAAAGGGACGGTACACGGAATATCGAGGAGATGGTGGCCCTTTGCCGCGAGCTTCTCACCATAGAAATTTCGACAGACGACCTCACTGTTATATTTTCATCTTTGGATGAGGCTATCAGTACCCAAGTCATCGGAGGGTGGTCCATTCCGTCGATAGACGAAATCACTGAATGCTTACGGAACGCGGTGAAGATGTGCCCACCAGATTCGTATCACGTCTCGTTGGCGCTGGCTAGCACATATTACGCCTGCTTTAGGCAAACTCATTCAATTGACGATTATGAGGAAGCAATAGTGCTATTGGAAAGGATCCTCGATACCAATCGGCCTGGAGGATGTCCAGATTCAATTAGGGATGACGCTTCAACGCTTGCCGTTAATCTCGAGTCCGCCAAATTGACCATCTTCAAAAACCCACTCTATTCCGAAGTGACAATTGCTCGCCTCCGTACCTTACTCAACTCTTCTTCCGTTGACGAAGGACTTCGTTTTCAAATCACCAACATCCTGGCGGCACAAACCAGACAGCGCTATACAGAATACAGTCTCGCTGAGAGCCTCGAAGATGCGAACTCCTATGCTTCAGAAGTTGTCTACCTTTCATCTTCGCAAAATGAAAGGTTTCCGTCAGCCGCTGTCCTTGAATCATATTCGGTGACGAAAATTGCGGAGAAAATTCAAAATTTTGAAGAACTGCACTCGAATACTCCCCCAGGGACCGAACGTCACAGAACGTGCCTTAGACATCTTGCAAGATGGTATACAACAAAGTTCTCCCGTACGAACGATGTATCGGATATCGAAGCGTCCGTCAAATATAGCCGCCTGTACCTAGATGCGACCGGTTCCAGTGACCGAGGTGGTCCCCTTTGTCGCCTGCACGACAACCTCTTCCTCGCATTCAAGCGCACCAACAAGATCAACTATCTCGATGAATCAATTACTGTCGGCCATAACATCCTCGAGTTGAAGGATGCACGGCAAGTTCACTTTCACGCAACTCACAAGCTTGTCGTATGTCTACTTGACCGCGAGAGGTTGCTTGGGAGAAGAGAGGACCGTCTCGAGGCCGTACGATTAATCTCGATGGTCATCGACGATCGATATGCACCGGAACCTGACCGATTACAACTTTCATGCTTTTGGGCCGTCCTTGCTCGAAGTATGGGACACCCCATCACCCTGACCGCCTACAAGACCGCAATGTTATTGTTGCAAAATTCGTTGTCCTTTGCTCCGACGGTATCCATTCAGCACACCCGCCTCGTCGCAACGGGCAAGCTTTGTCAGAACATGCCACTTGACTGCGCATCCCTTCAGATCGAATCAGGTCGGTTCGAGGAGGCCGTTGAGACACTGGAGCAAGGGCGAGCATTACTTTGGTCCCAGATGCGTGGCCTTCGTACCCCAATGGCCCAACTCATCGAAGAAGACTCGCAGTTGGCAAAGAAATTTGCCTGGATCAATCAAGAACTCGAGGCGCTCACCATATCTGTCACGCCGAGCGGGAGGCCAGAAATGGAAGACGGCGTCGTTCAAGGTGGAGATGGGACGGACCCATTCGGTCGGCTTTTGATAAAGCGGGAGAAACTGATGAAGGAGCGGGATGCGCTGATTTCACAGATCCGGGGCCGACCAAGGTTAGAAGGATTCTTGAAGACACCTTCATTCACCACTCTCCGCTCCGCCGCTTCCTGTGGCCCCGTTATAATTATCAACCATTGCCTTTGGCGCTCTGATATCTTGATTATATTCCACAATTCTCTTCCATGCTCCATTCCTACCGCCAATGATTTCTACCATCGCGCAAACAAACTACGGGATGAGCTAGCCGTGGCGCGGAAGCATGGTCTCGACTCAGTCGAATATCAGGATGCTCTATGTTCTGTACTGAAGGGTCTCTATGAGCTTGTCGGAGTACCGGTGATCAAGAGGCTTCGGTTGTTAGGCGTGCCAGAGCAATCTCGAATCTGGTGGTGCCCGACGTCGGTCTTCTGTTCTCTCCCCCTTCACGCTATGGGCCCAATCCCATCGAGCGATCCGCGCGGGCGATATTTCTCGGATTTGTACATCCCTTCATACACACCATCTCTCTCTGCCCTCATTGAGTCACGCAAGGTTAGCCCACAGATGCTGGACAAGCCCTCGTTACTTCTTGTCGCCCGACCAGACGACTCTCTTCCAGGTGTGAAGGGAGAAATCGAGGTCATACGATCGCTCAAATCACAGGTTATGGTGGCGGATCTTGTCTCGAGTAAGGCCACACCCTCTTCTGTGATCGAGGGCCTTCGAACCAATCGGCTTGTGCACGTTGCATGCCATGGAGTGCTGGAGACAGGAAAGCCATTCGAGGCATCGTTCAAACTTCACGGGGGCTCGCGTCTCACGCTGCTGGAGATAGTACGGTCTCGACTCCCCGATGCGGAATTCGCGTTCCTTTCTTGCTGTCACACCGCGGAAATCACCGAAGAAAGCGTTGCCGATGAGGCACTTCACCTTACTGCTGCGATGCAGTATTGTGGATTCCGAAGCGTAGTCGGGACTATGTGGGAAATGGCGGATACGGACGGGAGAGACCTGGCAAAGAGTTTCTACAAGTCACTATTCTCTGATCGAGAGACAAATGTGCCGTACTGTGAACGATCTGCGAGAGCGCTGCGGGATGCGACACGGAAGCTGAGGAGAAAGAGGGGAATCAGCCTGGAACGATGGGTGAATTTTGTGCATTATGGCGCTTGATGGTGCATCTTCGGTGAGTGGTCGAATTTTCGGCGCACAGCAACTCTGGAGCTTACTAGTTCCCTCAGAAAGATTCGGGCATGTTGTGTCATCGGGGTCCGAGTCAGACCAATGCTTGGCGTCGGTATTGACGTTGGTTGTTCGTTTTATTGTTGTCTCGATATCATGCCGATGCCAGTGCTTGTACGAATGCGTTACTGTCTGTGATTACCTTGTATGTTGTTTTGTCGAAGACGTCAGGGCTGGTCATACAATCAAGTTTCCTATTTTACTATTCGTTTCTGGGTACTTGCATCTGGATTCTAGGGTTGTTTTGCTGGTTTCTTGGTGAGTACTGAGAGCATTGGTGAGTTTTGACGCCCACTATGTCCGGTGTTGCAGGAGTGTTGCAGGTATGAGCGTTCTCGTGATGAGTGCTGCGCTCTCGATACCCGGGGCCTTCATATGGGGTCGGCGGTATCTCCGGATATTTGCCAGCGCATCCTATCCTTGCCCCCAGGCTCGGCATAGTGGTTCGAGTTCGGTGTTATCTGGGTGGCGGGCCGTGATACCGACTCGGACCGGGGAATATGTCGCGTCCTCGAGCGACTTTGACTGCGACCGCGACTGCAACCGTCAACGACACATCCTCTACCCGCAACACCGACCAGGGTCTCGTTTTTTCGTTTCAACGGATTTTGAGCTGCTATAGCTCGTATAGCCGTCATTCGGCTCTTTTGGGTTCACGGTGGCATCTCAAATACTTCGTCTGTACGTTAACTTGGGGCCTAATTCCTGTCAAACATCTAATTCCTCAGGAAGAGTTTCGTATAGAATCCCGGACGTCTAATGAACCCCTCAATAGATCCTTCTCTTCAGAACCCTACACAGCCACCTTCCACAGAGGCCACCGCGCCAGAGCCGGCCCAGGCCATTCCACCCTCCTCACACCCTTCAATCGATAGCCAAAACGCCCCTGCGCCTACACCTACGGCACCCGCACCGCAACCTCCACTTACAGTAGAGAAACAGGCCAACGCGGATGTTCCCCAACCCGTGCCGGACAATCAGAACGGCGTGACGGACCGTCAGCTCAATGTAACTGATGCTCTTAGCTATCTAGATGCCGTGAAGATCCAGTTCCATGACAGGCCGGATGTGTATAACGTCTTCTTGGATATTATGAAAGATTTTAAGAGTCAAGTGTGAGCCTCTTTTCATTCGGATGCTCTACCCGGTCCCTAGCGCCCGTGCCCATCATTCTGTCTTCCTTATAATATTTTCCATAGGATCGATACTCCCGGAGTAATCCAACGCGTTGCAACCCTATTCCATGGTCACCCTTTCCTCATCCAGGGTTTCAACACTTTTCTTCCTGTCGGATACCGCATCGAAGTTGGCTCTGACTCACAATCATCTGAGGTCATCACAGTCACGACCCCGTCGGGAACAATGTTAAGGTCAACCAATACCCCCAGCATTTCGGCTCCACCCCCATCGTTATCAGCACCACCGCAGCAAGAAATTGGCCAGTTACCGCCATCAGACCAACCTACTGTGTCTGCCCCGCCCCCTTCTACATCTGCTCTAGGGTTGTCGAACACCCCGAAGCTCTCTGGCAGTTCCATTGACCTTCCGACCTCCGACGACCATGAACGGCAGGTTCTAGGGCCGGCAATGGAATACGTCCAACGGATCAAGACACGCTTCAGTAATGATCCAGACACATACAAACAGTTCTTAGAGATTCTCTCGAATTACAAGTCTAGTGCAAATAACGTTCGTCCTGCTGCTACTCGTATTCTCAGCCTATACTAACGCCTGGTGCGGCAGGCCGAGGTTGTGGCAAAAGTTGAAGAACTGTTTAAAGATGCGCCGGACTTGTCCTCCACGTTTCTGGATTTCCTGCCTGGTACAGGTATACAAGATAACGACGGACTCAATGCGCTCAGGGGGCCTGGCACTCGGACCGGCACGCCAACTGGTGAACACGCGCGGGCGCAGAAGCGGAAGCAGCCTGCAGAGCCTACTGCACCTCCTCCGTCTGCCCCCGCAAAAAGACGACGGAAAGCGGCGGATAGAGATAAGGAGAAGGATCGGGATAGTGGGCGTGCGACTGGGAGCCGGGTAAGCATCTTACTGGTTCCTCATTGGGGCATGATTGACGCCGCGAGAAGGTTAAGCAGCCGCCGACCGGTCGCGAGCCGCCAGCGTTTTCCCATTTCAACACCATCCCCGCTCCACCATCGCCACGTCGATCGGGTCACGCCTATGCACACCATGCACCTCCACCACCTGCACCGCAGAACTACGCGCAAGCGGGCACAGCCGTTGCGCTTCCCCCTCAACCGCTGGCGTCAGTGACGAACTTGGACGAGACACAGTTCTTCCCACGGGTTAAAGCGGCGCTCGACTCGCGCGAGACGTATCACGAGTTCCTCAAGCTCGTGAATTTGTTCACGCAGGACTTTATCGACCGGGCGCGCCTCATACGAGAAAGCCGCTCATTCCTTGGGGAGGGAGAGCTGATGGTGCAGTTGAAGGAAATATTGGGATGGGACGAGGCCATTGAACGTTCGGCTCTAGCTAAGGAGCGAGAAGAGATGTACCCACCTCCCGGGAGGCCATTGTCGATCCTTGACCGGCCGTGTCGCGAGGAGCTGAATATCAGATACGGGAGCTACCGACGGTTACCTGTGGACGTGCGTACCTTCTTTCCTTCCCGGGGCGTGGTAATCAACGGTTGGCTTTCAGGATATCAATATAGAGTGTAGTGGCCGCGATGAGATGTGCAAGTCAGTGCTGAACGATGAATGGGTCTCACACCCGAGCTTCTCGAGCGAAGATTCCGTTTTTATGGCGCATAAGAAAAATCTGTACGAAGAGGCGCTGCATCGGACAGAGGAAGAGCGGCACGAGTACGACTTCCACATCGATGCGCTCGTGCGCACAATCGGCGTGCTCGAGCCGCTCAACCACAAGATCATGGCTATGAACCCCGATGAGCGTACGCTCTTCCGTCTCAAGCCGAATTTTGGCGGCGCAGGCAAGGCAGTGCATCAACGTATCATCAAGAAAATATACGGGCGAGAAGCGGGGCTCGAGGTTCTGCAAGCGATGCAGGACACGCCGGCGCTCGCGCTGTCCGTGGTGCTCGCGCGGCTGAAGCAGAAGGAGGTGGAATGGAAGCGGGCGCAACGCGAATGGAACAAGATCTGGCGCGCAGTGGACGTGGCGAACTACGCGCGCTCGCTGGACCACCAGGGCATCACGTCCAAGACCGCAGACAAGAAGGCGCTCACGGCCAAGGCGTTCGTCGCGCAGATCGAGGCGATCATGGAGACGCAGATGGCGCGCCGCGCCGCGCTCGTCGACCCGCTATATGCGCGTGCGCGCCCGCAGCACCAACTCGAGTACGAGATCGAGGACCAGGACGTACTCCGCGACGCGCTCAAACTCGCGTTTGCGTACCTCGCCCGCCTCGGCGGCACCCAGCTCCGCCTCGACGCGGCTCGCAAGGGCTGGGTCGAGACCAGGCTGTACAGCATCATCCGCGCTTTCTTCCAGCTCAACGATTGGGACGAGCGCCCGTCGGCAGCGCGCCCGCGCGCGATCTTGAAGCACGCCTCCGCGACCGCTACCGTAGCCCCAAGCCCGAATGCGCACTCGGCGGGAATGGCGACCGCGGCGGCGGGAGAAGCAGCTGCTGGCTGTGAGGACGCGGACTCTGCGACGACGGTTGGGGGCTCGAGTACGCCGCGCGCACGGAACGGCGCGCTTCCAGCGAACTTTTCCGGGGACCTGCGCAAGAGCCTCCTGAAGAGCGAACAGGCCAAGTCGGCCCGCGCCAATACGCATCCGCTGCCCGGGTCGCCCTCGCCCCAGAGCTCGCGCAAGGCGTCACCCGTCCCTACCATTCCAACTCCGGCTCCGGTCCCGATGGCGACTGATGATGAGGCCGCGCCGCCACTGTCGCCGGTAGTTCTGGTTGAGTCAAATCCCGCGGCTGGGGAGAAACGGAGGTCGAAGCGCCGGTCGTTCTTCACGAATACGTGGTTTTATACCCTGCTCCGGATGGTCGAGGTGCGTGTGTCAAACAAGATCGGACATCGGAAATGGCTGATGTAGTTGGCTGGTAAGGTACTGTACTCGCGCCTGCACTTGTTCAAGAATATCGCAGTGGAACGCGTGAATGACCCGAGTTTCAATACGAGGCCCAGTGTTACGGCGATGGATCTAGAGCTGCTCGAGGCTGGCGGATCGGCGGGCGTTCATGAAGGGCAGGGACAGACGCACGTACGGGTCACTGCGTTACAGTATTACGAGCTCATGCTGGAGACGTGCGAGCGGTTGTTCGATAACCAGATCGAGCAGCTTGCGTTTGAGGACCAGATGCGCGAGATGTTCGGTTTACATGCACGTCGTTTCTCTCCTCTCTCTGTATCTGCATCTGATCCGAGCGACACGCAGGATGCGTACAAGATCTTCACCATCGACAAGGTGCTCGCCTCCCTGGTCAAACATGTAACAAATCCTCCTCGCGCGCTCTTACAACGTATTGGATTCTGACGAAGGACGCTCCTTCTCCTCGTTTTTTTTTTTCACAGGTTCAGAGCTGGGAGCAAGACCCGAAGCTCGAGAAGGTCACCAAGCTGCTCTGGGACGAGCGGCGTCTGGAAGCTCCGACGGTCGAGGACCACCGCGCGTTCCGCCAGCAGGCGGAGGGGATCCTCGGGCCCGAAGAGAACCTGTTCCGCGTCGACTGGGTGAGAGAGCCCCCCTCCATCTTTCGTGGTAGCCCGCGGACTGAACCCGGCGCTAGCTCCCGGAATCAAAGATGCTCACGTTCCAGCTGCTCAGCAAGGACGGCTCGAGCCTCGACGACGCCGAGGTGCTCTCGGGGCGCTGGCAGGCCTACGTCGAAGGCTTCGTGTCCGAAACCGAGACGCCCGGCGTGCCCACCAGCAAAGTGCGCCGCCCATTCCTCCGAAGGTCCGCACACACACACCCCTCCCCACTTGACTTTGAGCTAACCCCCCACTGGCAGATCCCTACCGGCGACGACGACGACCAAGGCGGCAGGTGGAAATAGTAGTAGTAGTCAGGGCTTTTACGCGCGTGGTGGGCTGGAGATCAAGGTGTGCGTGCGGACCTATCGTTTGTTTTATGTGTCGCGGACAGAGGACGTGCTGTGGCGCGTGCAGGCTGCTGCGGAGCGCGAGCGCGCGGCGGCGAGGCTTGTGGCGAGGGACGCTGGGCGGGCGCGGTGGCTAGAGAAATTCACTACTAGGGGAGGCGCGTCGGAAACGGCTGGCATCGAGTAGCTCGCCATCTATTTTTTTCTTCTTTTGTTAAATGGTTTTATGTCGTTTCGACCTTGTCTCGTGTTGCGCCCGTCTGTTGCGCAAAAAAATCTCCAATTACCATATTACATTACAGTAGTTTTTATTTGTTTCTTGGCGTTTTGTGAGAGGAACTGTCCGATGATCTGTTTTTGAAGTTCTGTGTTTTTATTGAGTATATCATTTGCTAGCTAGCCAGGGGGTGATTCCTTTCCGAATACACAGGAGTGGGGATGGATATATAAAGACAGATTCGTACTACAATTCATACTTTTTCACAATGAACACACATAACTCGAAGATCAGGTAAAGAGTAACCACCACACTGAAGAGAATGTTAATGGGCACGACAGAGGAACGCCCCCGAACGAACCAAAGAAAAGCAGGATTAAATAAAAGCGAGATGTAACAGACTACGGTAATGGTTCAGGCGATATAGAAAGAAAGAAAAAAGCGCAGAGCATCAAGGTCGCGATCAGATTACGCGGATCCCTTTTTGCCGAGAGTCAGAGCACGCATGCTTTCCTCAAGCACGCCAAGCCCCGCTTCACGCGCCGCACAGAGCTTCACACACGCCATTGGGCCCTGGCCCTGCGTTTGCGTCTGTACCTCCTTGGACTCCGTCACTGCCACCACGCTCGCCGCAGCTGCCGTGGCCTTGACTGCCTCGGCAGCGCCCGAAGGCGGGTCAATGTCGACGACGCGTACGACGGCTGTGCCCTCCAGCACGCGCCGGACCTTTTCGGCGTCCCATGCGGGCACGCGTGCATTCGGCGCTGTATGGAAGGAGGAGGAAGGAGGGTAAGAAGAAGGGGAACCGGAAAAGGCTTGCCAGAACGCGCTGCCGAGGCGCTGAACGAGTGTCTGTGAGGCCATCGTCGCAAGCGCTGCTTGCTGCGGCGTTGGCATCTGCGCCGAGGATGTCGAGCCGGGATTTGGAGAGGCGGGAGGTGTAGGGTATGCTGATGCTGCAGCGCTCGAGGATGAGGCGGATGAATAGGCGGACGTATGGATGTGGTGCTTGCCACTGAGGAGGGAAGACAACGACGATGATGAAGCAGCACCGCGTAAGGTCGGTGTGGATGAAAAGTAATGAGGACGGAGGTTGGCCGCGAGGCCGGAGAGTGGCGGGGACGAGGGGTGTTGCTGTTGCTGTTGCTGGTGTTGTGGTGCGGCGGCCTGTTGATGCTGTTGTTGGTGCTGTGCCATGCGGGTCCAGAGCTGCATGCGATACCTAGACGGATGCGGCAGTCAGCAGCCACCCACGCATACAAATAAGGTAAACGCACGCATCGAGCATTTTCATGGTAAAAGGGTTTGAGTCTATAAATGAGTCGAACGGCGGGGGCTTTCCCGGCCCACCAAGCGTCGAGAGGCCGACGCTGTTAATGTTGTTGTTGAGCGCAGGGTTGATGTTCTCTTGCAGAGCTGGCTTGAGGGTCGCGCCGGCAATGAGGTCGGGGATCGTGACGGTGTGCACTGGTGTGATGCCCCCGAATGAGGTGCTGCTGCCGCCCCAGAACCCTTTGCGGCGAGGTGTGGGAGATGCCGTGGCAGGCAGGTCTTTGTGCGTGTTTGGCGTGAGCAGCGGCGATGTCGATACGGAGCTCCGGGACGAGATGGGCAATGGGCTCGGCGGGGGGAGGACCGGCGAGTTGGCGCGTCCAGCAGAGGAGAGGAGAGCTTTCTTGAGTGCCTTGATCTCTTGCTGCAAGGCTACATTTTCGGATCTCGTCGAGCCTAGCTCGGTACGGATGACATCGATGAGCTGATCACGTTCGGCAACGTCGCCTTCGAGGGTGGTGATGTACTCTGATTGCGAACATAACTCTAAATTGCGAGAGAGAAACGGTAAAAAGAGACTGCTCACCCTTGCGACGGTTACGGAAATTGCGCGCGCTTATCTTGTTACGCAGTTGGCGTTTCTCTCTGCTAGACATCTTTTGATACTCATCGGGTGTGGGGCGCCAGTCATCCGAAGGGTTGTCATAAGGGTCTGTCTTCACGACGGAGCTGAAGTGGATTTTTTTCTGAACCCCACCAGAAAGGACCCCGGACTTGCGGTCCTTGCCTTTGTTGGAAGGTTTGATGGGTGGGGGAGTGACGGGCTCGTCGTCGTCGTCTTCATCGTCCTCCTCAATGGGATGCTCGTCCTTTGCGGCGTCTTCATCTCCAAAATCACTGGGGGACTTGGATGTAGCAGGGGTGGCCATCAGCTGGGGGTCGATGGCGAAGGCCGGTGAGAAAGCGCCGGAGGCACTGGTTGCCCCAGAGTCAGGACTGTCATTGGCAAAAGTGAGAAAGTCCCAAGGGGTGTCTGGTGAGGCGATGGATTTGTTGTTGAGGGAATCGTCGTTGATGTTGGAGAGATTGAACCAGGCGTTGTTCAGTTCTGGCTGCGGTTCGGCTATGGCGGGGATGGTGGGGAAAGCGGGGGAACGATGTCCGGGGCTCGGGGACGAAAAGTTAAAAGAGTCTAAATCAGCGAGAGTTGCAAAAACATCATTTGAATCAAAGACGAAAGGCGAGGGCTCGAGCGGATTATCTTCGAACATTGTCGAGAACGAAAGAGGACGACGACGAGACACTGCGGCAATCATATGGCTTTGTAAGACATAATTAATTCATAATTAATTACTGATGTCTGACCTCAACGCACAGATATTTCAACGACTCCATCCGAGGGCGTATTTGGAACGCTTTCTTGCCGAACAGGTTCGACCGGACGGTCGCGAGGCAGAAGAATGGAGAGATCTCTTTGTACACGTCGGTTCCGTCTCCACCGCTGACGGCTCTGCCCTCGTGCGCCTCGGTGACACCACAATTGTCTGTGGAGTCAAGGCTGAGATTGCAGAGCCAGACCTCGAACATCCAACCGAAGGCTTTCTCGGTTCGTATCTCTTGGTGTTGCTCGAACACCGGAATGACGATCTACGCTTTTAGTCCCGAATATTGACCTTCCGGCTATGTGCGCGCCGCGCTTTAAGCCGGGACCACCCTCCGAGGAGGCGCAGGTGCTTTCCGACCGACTTGCGTCTACAATCAATGCGTGCGCCAACATCTCCTCCATATCATTCTCCCTGACAGCTCGGTCTCACAGGGCCGGCGTTCTCCCACTCTCAGCGCTATGTATCCATCCCGAGCGTGCTGCCTGGGTCCTGTACGTCGACGCGACCTGCATCAACTATGACGGAAACGCGTTTGATGCCGCGCTCATCGCCATGGTTGCCGCACTGAAAAACAGTGCGATCCCTTACAACGGCTTGCGTTCCCTGCGATCTGATGTCGATGCCCGAACATAACAGCGACCCTCCCCAAGGCGACTTTTGACGAGGAGACGGGCCGGACGACTTGCTCGCGAAAGATCCGCGAGGCATTGCCGCTCAAGCGTCTTCCGATTTCGTATTCGTTTGGCATATTTGACGGGTGAGATCCCACGCTTTGTCATCCCCAGTCATACAGCTGACTGTACTCGACTCGGGCTGTTTTTCCCCGGCTCACTAGGTCAACAGTCCTTGCGGACCCCACTGCGTTTGAGGAACCATTACTGGATACATCTATATCGATCGTGCTGGACGAGCATGGGTCCCTCCTGTCGACCGGTCAGCTTGGCATCGCTGATAAGGACAAGATGTCAGCGTGCGTGGCAGCGGCGAAAGAGCGGTATGAAGCGCGCGGACGTGAAATATATTCGTTTTGAGTTTGTATTTGCGACTGTCCGATGATTGTTATCGTAGTGCGCCCCAAAACAACTGGGAGCGCTCATGAGGATGGACACGGGACCACACTGAATTGATCAATCACTTGATATGACGCTGTACTAGGACCATCGCTATGACTCTTAGCCCCCTCCATCCTCAGCGCTCTCCCTTTCCTCTACCCTAGCTAGCTTTAATGACCGTTGGCCAGACCCAGCTTGAGCGAGCGATCCATCAGATACAGAGCAGGGTCGCCGTACCCGGGCTCGACTTTACACAGCACCAGCTCGAGAATGGGTACACCGTCAGCACGCAGGAGCGCGCTGTCAAGGAGGTGTGTGCGCCTCTCGCCTTTCCCAATTGCTTGTGCGGATACGACGATGGGTACCGTTGCGGCAGGTGCAAGCACCCGCGATGACCATCCCGACGAACGACCAGTTCTTCTCCAAGACGGACAGGCTCAAGCCCGACATCGCGTTCCTGAAAAACCACTTTTATCGCGAGGGTCGCTTAAAGGAGGAGCATGCATTGTATATCATCGACAGGGCGACGATGCTCCTCCGCGCAGAGCCCAACGTCTTGTCTGTCGACGCTCCAGTGACAGGTGCCACAATCACTCTATTTACGTTAACACCCATGTTGTTCCTGACACCTTTTTCATCGCAGTCTGCGGGGACATTCATGGCCAATACGTGCGCATATAATCTCTTCATCTCCCCAGCTCCACCTAAATCAACTCATATCCGACCCGATCGTAGTATGACCTCATGAAGTTGTTCGAAATTGGCGGCAAGCCGTCGAATACCCGCTACCTCTTCCTCGGGGACTACGTCGACAGGGGCTATTTCAGCATCGAAGTGTGTATCTCTCACCTCTCCGGATTTCTCCTACTCATGGGACTCCGGTCACGCAGTGCGTGCTCTATCTATGGGCGCTCAAGATATGGTACCCAGACTCGTTCTTCCTCCTCCGTGGGAACCACGAGTGCCGGCATCTGACCGACTACTTCACGTTCAAGCTCGAATGCAAGCACAAGTACTCCGAGCGCGTCTACGAAGCATGCATCGAGTCCTTCTGCGCGCTCCCGCTTGCCGCGATCATGAACAAACAATTCCTCTGCATACACGGTGGGCTGTCTCCCGAGCTGCACACCATCGAAGACATTCGTAAAGTGAGCCCTCCGATGTCTTCCCCCCTACGTCGTGATGAAAACCTGCGCATAGCTGGACCGGTTCCGTGAGCCCCCAACGTCCGGGCTTATGTGCGACATATTGTGGTCCGACCCTATCGAGGACTTTGGGCAGGAGAAGGGCCCAGAGAATTTCGTGCATAACCACGTGCGGGGCTGCTCCTACTTCTATACCTACAAAGCCGCGTGCGAGTTTCTGGAACGCAACCGCCTGTTGTCCATCATCCGCGCGCACGAGGCCCAAGACGCTGGGTGCGTTCGGTTTCCCGTCCAACTCGTCCGTCTTGTCTGAGCGAGTTACTGGCGCGGGCTGGTTTTTTTTGTTTGACGATCTGCAGGTACCGGATGTATCGCAAGAGCCGCAAGACGGGGTTTCCGAGCGTCATGACGCTCTTCTCGGCACCGAACTACCTAGACGTGTACAACAACAAGGCTGCAATGGTCAAGTACGAGTCGAACATGTTCAGCATCCGGCAGTTCAACAACATGCCGCACCCGTACTGGCTGCCCAACTTATGGACGCTTTCAGCTGGAGCCTGCCGTTCGTCGGCGAGAAGAGTGCGCCTTTTCTTTTTTTTTTCTCTCCATTTTTGAGCGATCGGTTGACCGGTTTGGCAGTTACGGACATGCTCGCGGCAGTGCTAAATATATGCACGCAGGAGGAGCTCAAGGAGGGTGCTGGCGGGTCGTCGTCGGCGCGCGCAGCGCCCATCGACCGCGATGTCGCCGAGCGGCGCAAAGTAATCAAGAACAAGATCCTCGCCGTCGGACGTATGGCGCACCTTTTCTCCTTACTCCGGTGCGCGTCATGTGTGCCTCTTTGTCCACTGGGAAATCCTGCTCACCTTTCTTGTTTACTTGACAGCGAGGAGTCGGAGCGGGTATCGGAGCTCAAGAGCATCTCGGGCTCGTCCAGATTGCCGTATGGCACGCTCGCCCTCGGCGCCGAGGGCATCAAGAACGCCATCAAGACCTTCGACGACGCGTACGCCCTCCCCTTATCTTGTCCCATCTCCAAGCTAACTGATACCGCGATCAGACGCAGATCAGATATCGAGAATGAGCGCCTGCCGCCGGTCGAGGAGCGCCCACCTGCTTCCTCCAATATCGTATCCGGCGCAAGCACAGGCCCGAGTGTGAGCACGGCTCCACGCGCAAATGGCGGCGTGGGGGCCCCCGTGACGTCCTTCAGGAGGCCAAAAGAGGGAAAGACGACGCGCCGATGACCGTTCCCTCTTTCTCGCTTGCACCGGGTGTCGGTGGTCGAAGATTCTGCGAATTTGGGAGCTATTGTTTGCGCAGCAGGTGCCACGTCGGATTGTATGACATCCAGCGGTCCCCTCCCCTGGGACCTCTAGATGGGGCGAAGTGCCACGAGAGGGCACCGTTAATAGGTAGGGTTCATTGCAAATCGTTGTGAGATAGGAAAAAGACGAGATCAGATCTAATCAGTTCGGCCGTATTTATGTGCTTTAGCTTAGATGTTCGGTTAGTACGTTCTGTGCGTTGCACCTCTTTTCTCTCAAGATTTCTACTATGAACTAGCATATACATATCCAAGGGCGTATCTTGGCCTTCTACTAGTATCGGGGTGCGGAGATGGATTGTGACTTTAATTTGTGAGTAACTGAAGCCTGGGTAGTAGTGAAATATGGCCAACAACGAGTCACTGGAAACGCTGCGATAGACCCAAGCAAGACCCAAACCCAAGCCCGCTTAGCGTCTACTATTGGGCATTGAAGGTGAAGTATCAAAATCGAGTCTGATTGATCTGATCCCCCAAAAAAAAGTCGGAGTCGAACTTGGAGTCGAAGTCTTGATGTTCCCTTGCCTCGTCATGGTTGGCACCACCGCAGCAGCGAGACTCGATGAGTGTGGAGAGAGATGGTGTATATGAAGGAATGTACAGGTCTGAGAAATATCGGCAAGGAATGAGCACGGTTTTCATGGTTTTTAATGGTTTTTAGTGGTCTTTCAGGTTGCAAAACCGATGAAAACTTTTATGTCAAATTGCTGATGGGCCTGATCTCCGATCTTTCGGAATTTGCAGTCTTTTGCAATTTGCAGATTTGGGTACATTTGCAGAGGTGTGGTAAGCATACTTCTACCTCTCGGACTCGAACCAGTCCCAGAATACATGAATAGGAAGGTTGTCCTAGACTTAGAACAGCACCCGCTACACTGGCAATAAGTGCTCGCCAACAAAATTAGCTAGGGACTTGCCCGGATATCTGTTTTTTTTTTTTTGGAAGAATTCGGCCTCTTTCCCCGGATATCCAGCCCGGGTCCCTACTAGTAGGTGCGGCCCTTAGCCTGAGCCCTTGATCACACCTGCTCTAGACAGCCCACGTAGTATTACTGGTCAAATTTCACCAAGTTTCACCCAATCACCCCTGCCCAATCCGTCGGATTCCGTCCAGTCAATGGTCGTGTCTTGTTCATCACCGCCTAAAGCAACACGGGCCCTGGCCTCGAACCTGAGTACTGTAGGTCGCAATCACTGTTACCTCGGCCCGCAGATTTAGGGTTCTGTTCTCGCCAAGGTTTTTCCAAGGTTCTCGCGTGAAATTGCATCATAAAAGCTCTGACATTTCTCCAACCATTCCTGCACTTTGGACTTCAGGCCACCTCACAGACTCACAGTGTCGCAGACACCATCTCGCCAACCTCCCGTAATTATGCGCTACCATTGTATCTCTGTGCTCTCTGTCCTTGCCACCAGTCTCCTTGGCGGTCTTGCGAAGCCCCTCTCACCACCTTGGGACCACATGCACATCAAGCACTCCTGGAACGCCGTCCCGAGGAACTGGGAGAGCCTAGGTCATCCGCCTTCTGGCACCACAATCGACCTTTACATTGCTCTCAAGCCTCGGCGTGAGAACGCCTTAGTCGACACGCTCCACGAGGTCAGTGAACCTAGGCATCCAAGGTACGTCCATCACCACTCCTCCCCTAACGCATGTCCTCACGAGTGCCATCGCTCCGATGCAGATATCGTTCATACCTGACTAAGGAGCAGGTAGCCGAACTCGTCGCACCGCGTCCAGAGACGCTCGAGCTCGTGAATTCCTGGCTCGAACACCACGGCATATCCTCTTCGTCCATTTCTATGACGCATGGCGGCAATACATTGATGCTCAAAGACGTGTCCGTGACCCAAGCCAACACACTCCTCGGCGCATCGTACCAGCTCTACAGGCACACCAAGAGGGGCGAGACCATTGTCCGCACTGTCGGTTATTCGCTTCCCGTGGCGCTGCACCTGGCACGTGTTGACTGTGGCGCCTACGACGTCCTTTGTCTCCCCGCGCACGCAATGGCAGACACCGCGGAAGCGCTCTGACAGGGCAGTGAAGTCGACATCGGGAGAGCCTGCGACGGTGCTATCGAGCCGTGCAAAAGTCAATTACGTCACGCCGTCGTTCCTGCGCTGGCTGTACGACACGGAAACCTATACACCCAATGCTCCGGGCGAGAATATGCTCGGGATCGTGGGATTCTTAGGGGATTACCCGAGCCCTGCGGACCTGACGGCGTTCATGCAGAAATATCGCTCTGAAGCCAATGATGCGACGTTCACCGTCGTAGAGGTCAGCAACGGGGGGTACGACCCGACCCACCCAAACGAAGAGGCAAATACGGACATCCAATACGCTGAGGCCATGGCATATCCGATCCCTCACATCTTCTACAGCACCGGCTACGGGCCGTCGGGCATGGATGACGATTTAATGTCCTGGCTCAAATATATCCTTGACCAGGAGAACATCCCTCAGACCATCAGCTTCTCGTACAGCGAGGAAGAGCATACCACCTCGTTGGAATATGCAATCTACGTGTGTGACCAGTTCGCGACCCTCGGTGTACGTGGCGTCAGCGTCCTCCAGTCGAGTGGTAACGACGGCATCGGCGAAGGGACCTGCCAGAGAGACGACGGCACCGTCCGGTTCGAACCCACGTCTCCCGGAACCTGTACGTGTGGCTATTTTTCTCAGATCGGACGTAGTACACGGGTCCAGGACGCTCACCGCATCGCCACGCTCTTGCAGGTCCCTATGTCACCGTTGTCGGCGGAACGATGGACTACGAGCCGGAGGTCGCAGCGGTGTTACCCTACGGCTTCTCCGGCGGCGGCTTTTCGGACTTCTTTAAGCGCCCGCCCTACCAGGAAGAAGCCGTGTCCACCTTCCTCCATGACCTCGGGAACCGGTATCAAGGCTTTTACAAGTATGTTCGCTTCTGTGACTTGATCTAACCCATTCGTAATTGTACTTGGTGCAGCGCTTCTGGCCGCGGCATCCCCGACATCTCCGCGCAGGCCGTCGGAGCCCGGATTGTTCTCAACGGCAACGTTCACAGGGTGAGCGGTACAAGTTTATCAACTCCCGTGCGTCTCTCTCCCCCCTCCTATTTGGGTCGTCCGTCCTTGAGCGCCCAGCTGACTGCCAATTTACAGATTGTGGCAGGCATAATCTCACTGCTTAATGACTGGCTGATTTCGACAGGTCGGAAACCTCTCGGCTTCCTCAACCCCTGGCTGTACGGAAGAGGCTCCCGGGGTCTCACCGATATCACAGAGGGCTCGAATCCGGGCTGCAACATGGATGGATTCTCCGCCATCGTTGGATGGGACCCTGTGCGTTCCACCAGACTTGAAACTTCTTCACTTTCGACGTTGGATGACCCTGGGCTACGCAGGTCACGGGTCTTGGAACGCCTAACTTCCGCAGAATGCTGGCAGTTATTCCGAGATAGTAGAGTTCACGTTTCTGAACCCAGCCAGCCAATTGCTTGGGGAAATGGCACTATACATGTGCCGTGAAAGGCCACTTACCCACTCACTGGCATCCACGCAAAGTCAAGGTCGAAACCGGCAACCGAAGACACTCGACCTCAAATCTGGTCTCGCTTCGGTGCACGACGCACTCCATCCTACGACTCCTGGGAACCCGAATGAGGAAGTTATGTATTAGAAATGAGCAGGGGGATCTAGACTTATACTCATGGGGTGACTCACCCATCAGAGTGTCCATATAGGTCACGGTGGCACAGTACGGTTTTTGTTTATTTTTCGAATCCATTTGAGTGCGCCTCGTACATGGCGCTATAATAACTCGAACACGGATACTTCCCGTCCCAATTGCACTGTACGGTTTTTCACCGCTACAGTACCGCGGAAGTTGCAGACTCGGACGGTGTTGTCTAAATGATAGTTCCCACGTTCACTTCTTGCAGCACACCGCACCGTTCACCCTGATGCCCACATCAGTACCGCGAAAGCTAACAGCAACCGATTCGGAAGACCTCGGTGATTCCCCAGTCACCGTTATTGACAACTTATTGTTGGCGGTTGACAGCCGTCAGCTACTCCACTACAAGCACCCAAGCAAGCACCCCTTCGCGCTGACACATCGATTCGCTTCAAAAGGCTTGCGTCCGTCTCATGGATTGTGTGATGGGGCCCTCAAGTGAGTACGTTTTCCTCAGCCTCTTTATTGGTTCATTGCTCTTCTCGTCGAATATTATTGGTATTATTGGTGAGTTCAAGGCTCACTTCCGAGTCGTCTGGGGCTACCAGATGAGTTTGGCGTGGACCATGCCCTCGGACGGCGATGTCGATTTTGATCGTCAATATGCCTGTAGATGTTTCAATCATGTTTGTATCTGGCCCATACCTCCAGAATCATCCTCCTCGATAACACGCCTAGGTAAAACGTCCCAAGCCTTGACCTTAACTTTGCGTAGATGAGTGGGTAAGTGGCCTTTTCACAGCACGTGTATGGTGCCATTTCCCCAAGCAATTGGCTGGCTGCAGTGGGTCCAGAAACGTAAACTCTACTATCTCAGAATAACTGTTCCAACATTTTGCGGAAGCTAGGCGTTCCAAGACCCGTGACCTGCGTAGCCCAGGGTCATCCCACGTCGAAAGTGAAGTATCGAGTCTAGTGGAACGTACTGGGTCCCATCCAACGATGGCGTCGAATCCATCCATGTTGCAGCCCGGATTCGAGCCCTCTATGATATCGGTGAGACCCTGGGAGCCCCTTCCGTACAGCCAGGGGTTGAGGAAGCCGAGTGGGTCCTGACCTGTCAAAATCAGCCAGTCATTAAGCAGCGAGATTATGCCCGCCACAATCTGTAAATTGGCAATCAGCAGGGTGCTCAAGGACGGACGACACAAATAGGAGGAGAGAGGAGAGATACACGCACGGGGGTCGCTCCACTTGTGCCGCTTATCCCGTACTCTTTGCCCTTGAGAAAGATCCGCAATCCGACGGCCTGCGCGGCGATGTCGGGGATGCCGCGGCCAGAAGCGCTGCACCGAGTACAAATTATGAATGGTTATATCAGATCACAGAAGCGAACACACTTGTAAAGGCCTTGATACCGGTTCCCGAGGTCCTGGAGGAATGTGGACGCGGCCTCCTCCTGGTACGACGGGCGCTCAAAGTAGTCCGAGAAACCACCGCCGGAGAACACCGCTGCGACCTCCGGCTCGTAGTCCGTCGTTCCGCCGACGACGGTAACATAGGGACCTGCAAAAGCATGGCGATACTGTGAGCGTCCTGGACCCGCACTCGTGTACTACGTCCAATCCGAGAAAAATGGCCACACATACAGGTTCCAGGAAACCTAGGTTCAAACCGGACGGTGCCATCGTCTCTCATGCAGGTCCCGTCGCCGATGCCGTTGTTACCGCTCGACACGAGGACGCTGACGCCACGTACACCGAGCTTCGCGAACTGGTCGCACACGTTAGTTGCATATTCCCTCGAGATGATACGCTCTACATTGCTGTACGATATGCTGATGGTCTGAGGGATGTTCTCCTGGTCAAGGATGTATTTGAGCCAGGACATTAAATCGTCATCCGTGCCCGACGGCCCGTAGCCGGTGCTGTAAAAGATGTGAGGGGTCGGATATGCCATGGCCTCAGCGTATTGGATGTCCATGTTTGACTCTGCGTGTGGGTGGGTCGGGTCGTACTCCTCGCCGTTGACCTCTACGACAGTGAACGTCGCGTCACCTGCTTCGGAGCGATATTTCTGCATGAACGCCGTCAGGTCCGTCGGGCTCGGATAATTCCCTAAGAATCCCACAATCCCGAGGACATTCTCGCCCCGGGTATTGGGTGTATAGGCTTCCGTGTCATACAGCCAACGAAGGAACGACGGTATGACGGCATTGATTATTGCGCGACTCGATAGCATCGTCGCATGCTCTCCCGATGTCGACTTCAATGCCCGGTCAGAGCGATTCCGCGATGTCTGCCATTGCGTGTGCGGGGAGACAAAGGACGTCGTAGGCGCCACAGTCAACACATGCCAGTGCAGCGCCACGGGAAGCGAATAACCGACAGTGCGGACAATGGTCTTGCCCCTCTCGACGTGCCTGTAGAGCTGGTACGATGCGCCGAGGAGTGTGTTCGCTTGGGTCACGGGCACAGCTTTGAGCATGAGTGTATTGCCGCCGTGGGTCATAGAAATGGATGAGGAGGATATGCCGTGGTGTTCGAGCCAGGAACTCACGAGCTCGCGCGTCTCTGGACGCGGTGCGACGAGGTCAGCCACCTGGTCCTTAGTCAGGTATGCGCGATATCTGCATCGGAGCAGTGGCACTCGTGAGAAAATGCGTCAGCAGAGGAGTGGTGGTGGACGTACCTTGGATGCCCGGGTTTACTGACCTCGTAGAGCGCGTCGACCAAAGCGTTCTCGCGCCGAGGCTTGAGAGCAATGTAAAGGTCGATTATGGTTCCAGAAGGCGGGGGGCCCAGGGCCTCCCAGTCTTTCGGGACGGCATTCCAGGAGTGCTTGACTCGGATGTGTATGTCGTCCCAAGGTGGTGAAAGGTTCTTCGCAAGAACACCAAGGAGACTAGTGGCGAGGAGGGAGAGCACAGATATACAATGGTAGTGGTGCATGATTACGGGAGGTGGGCGAGATGGTGTCTGCGACACAATGAGTTTATGAGGTTAAGAAGGTGGCCTGAAGTCCAAAGTGCCGAAATGGTTGGAGCAATTTGAGAGCATTATGTATTTATGCGCGAGAACCTTGGCGAGAACAGAACCCTAGATCTGCCGGCCGAAGTAAAAGCGATTATGACCGAGGTCCGAGGCAGGGTTGCTTTAGACTGTGATGAATAGGACACGACCATTGACTGGACAGGATTGGGCAGGGGTGAAGTTAGACCAATAATACTACTACGTGGGCTATCTGGTCAAGGGTGCGTGATCGCTCAGGCTAAGGGCCGCGCCTACTAGACGAGGGGCGCCAGACCCCGGGTCGGGCTTGGATATCCGGGCAAGCCGCTAACACATTTTGTTGGCGAGCACACTTATTCAGTTGCCAGTGTAGCGGATACTGTTCTAGGCCTCGGAAAACCTTCCTATTCACCTGGGCCTGATCCGAGTCCGAGGTAGAAGTAGCCATGGCACCTAAGCCCAATCCCGTCCCAGCCTCCTATCCAGCATCAGCAAACCTAAAAGCAACCCGCGGTCATATTCGCTTCTCTTTGCGAGTCGCTGGTTTGCTTCTCGGGGGCGGGGGTTTTTTTTTTGATCCATTTTTATTAGTGGGTGATATGTCCGAGACAGACCAGTCGTAGCTACTGTAAGAACAACTACACTTGTGAAACAGATAGTCCTATAAAGGTGGCCCCGAAACGTAAATAGGAAGACCCTGTAGACGGGTTTTGTGCAGCGCCAGCGAGAGAGGGGAGGAGAGGGTCCCGGGCCGTCGGTACGCGGCACGAGACGTTGATGACGCCGAGAGACGATCGGCTTTGGTCACGTTTAGCTTAGCGGTTCTGGGGGTCTGTACAAACGTTATAAGTAATTATGAAAGACTATGGCCGCATAGAGAGCTCGGGCGATATGTATAGGGATTAGGGAGACAGCGTAGAGAGAATGGGCGAAAGCGCGAAGCGCTTCTCGATCGAAAATGAGGGTCTTTGCTGCCGAGCCGACGAGGTCGCGACGGGTGGGTGGGAGCGTGAACAGAGGGGCATTGGATGCAAAAAACCACATTGTCGATCATTCCATAGCAAAATGGCGGGCGGGCAAAAGAAAAGATTCCAAGTTTTCAAGATGGCAGGACAATGGCAGGAAAGGAAGGATGAGTCACGTGCCGCCATCTAGTTCTAAGGCACCGGGCCGCAGTACGGAAAGGCCGTGCCCAGCTTGACGGATACAGCTGAGATTGACTTGTGACATTGGAGATAACAGTAGTGAAGGTGTGGACGCCCACTTTCCCACTCTCGTCACGGACCGTGGGTGTGACAGGGGGTCGCCTGTCAGGGAGCCAAACAATGGCAGCAGAGGGGGCGCCGCGCGAACCGGGCGATCGAAGCCCCGATCGAGCGGACAGAGATCGCAGTCCGAGGCTGGCAGATCTGTCGATCGTGCCCGCCCCCGCCTGCTGCCCGACTGTGCGTCTGTAGGGATTACCGCGGGTTTACCCGCGGAAATCACGCGGGTTTTTGTATGCGTCTTGTAGGGCATGACAGTGCGGTCCAGGGGCACTCTTTTTTGTGCAATTTGGTAGAGAAATGGCTCAGCTATAGCCTCAACAAGTTTGGAGCCCATAGCACCAAAACTGATGTCACAGTGATGTCACGAATGACCACAGGTCGGAAAAAAACCCGTGACCACAGCATGTCACGGGTTTTTGCCTACCCGTGGTCGCTTTTTGTCACACTGTGACATCAATTTTGGTGCTATGGGCTCCAAACTTGTTGAGGCTATAGCTGAGCCATTTCTCCACCAAATTGCACAAAAAAAAGTGCCCCTGGACCGCACTGTCACGCCCTACAAGACGCATACAAAAACCCGCGTGATTTCCGCGGGTAAACCCGCGGTTATCCCTATGCGTCTGCGTGGTCTCGCCCCCGCCTGCCCAACTGTGCGTCTGCGTCGTCTCCCGCCTGCTGCCCAACTGTGCGACTGCGTCGTCTCTCGCACAGCACGCCGACGACCACATTGCCGCCGCCGCCATCGTCGTACCATGCGCCACACACCGACGGGCACAGACACGCTGCCCACCCCCTGCTGCCCCACCACGAACCACGGCGTGCACGCGCGGCCTCATCTCTGTCGTCATCCGGAGAGGGGGCGAAAAATTGGGGAAAATGGGGCGCATTGGCGCGTGTTCCCGACCCAAATGGCATGGCAGGAGGAGGGGAAGGAAGTGAGAGCGAGACCAGAAAACAAACTCACCGAGGGATTTCCAGCAGGTGGACGAGTGCGTGCTGCATGCCTTTTGTTCGGTTTGTTGCTGCTGCTGCTGCTGCTGCGGCAGGGTAGGAAGATGGGAGATGGGGACGAGGAGATGGGGACGGAGGGAGACGAGGTGAGCGCCAAACTTGTCTGCCGCTTTCGTAACTCTCACACCGAGCCGAACACGTACAACGGGGGATCATCAATCAGCGCTCAGCGAGGGCACAATGGATCGGGCTCGCGTCACGTGTCTTGGTCTGCGGATGGGATTGGGATTGGGATTGGGACTTGTGAACGTTCCTTGCCCAGGTCCCCGCTTCACTGCCAGCACCTTTCCAGCCTCCTCCCCGTGAAATCCTCCACGAAAGCGAGGGGAGGGGGGAAATTCACGTTCCAACACATTCCCACACCATGATCCCTTCCTTAGTCGGCGCTCCTTGGGGTCGACGCGTGTTTGGACGCGTGTTTTTGGACGTGTGTTGATCGTTATCAACGCCACGTGCTCGCGTCCCCTTCGTCGCACCACCGATGCTCATCGATCATCGCTCTCTCCTCCTCCCCCCATCATCGACGTTCACGCCTCACTCCTCACGCCTCTCCCCATCGACATAGTCACTCCCCATGGCGACCTCTTCGGCGATTCTGATGCTCACTCGGCGACCTTGGCATTGATGTTGCGTATGTACGTCGTTTTGTCCTGTGGTGTCGACGCTAACCGACTCCCATTCTTCCTCTTCCCCACCGGTCCCTTCCCATTCGCGTCCCCTTCATCGCACTTCCCTCCCCTGCAGCTTCCAGGCCACTCCGACTGACCTGCTGAGTCGCCTTCGGCCAACCTCGGTCTCAGCCCGAATCGCCGCTGCATGCGCCGGTACGTACCTCACCGCCCTTTGCCTTCCTGGTCACTCATGCACGCACGGGAACACACACTGGCTTGGGTCGTACTGCGACATCCTCGACGGCTCGTCGTCCCACGAGGGCGCGTGCACCCGGGGCCGGTGCGTCCTCGACGACGTCACATGTGAAGAACCCCACGTTGCCCATTCCCGCACGGCCGCAGGTCAGACGCCCTCGCTCCCTGGTCTCGCTTTGACTGACCCAGGTCCTCTTACCAACGCTCGACCGTCGGGCGCCGTCTACACCGCACACCTTCAAACAACTGTCGTTCACACCACCCGTAACGTACATGTTTTTTTTTTTTACATTTGCGATCACTAACATCACTAACACGGTTCATTTCCCCAGTTCCCACCACCTCGACCGTTCAGGACCGTTCAGGAGCAGCAGCACGACCGCCCGCACGCGAAGCACTTCACTGCAGGGGCCCGGTTGAGGTTGAAGAAGTCCTCCCGGGACTGCGACGGGTCATCGTTCCAGGAGATCAGGTACTTGACAATCGTCAGGTGCGTGAACTCCGTGCTCCAACCACCCCACTCGCAAATCCACCGGAGCGGCCACCGGAGGTCGCTGGCTAACCACTGGCATCCACCACGTCGGAACGAGTGGGTGCCGTAGGCAGCGGGGTCAACGCCGATATCAATCAAATTGTTGCGGAACATTTCGAGGAAGAATTCAGCTGTCTACCCGGCGCGTTAGTGGCCCGTGAGGGGCGGCCGCTTTTTCGGGGCAAGGCGCACGCACCATCGGTTGGTTGCTCTCCGAGATTCGATCCCCGGACCCCAGTTTACGGAAGAGATAACCGCACTGGAGCCGCGAGGCTTTTATCCACTCGGCGTAGGCCCGTACAGGGCAGAGGTGGGCCATCGGGTCGGGCAGCCTGTGCAACACAAACGGCTTGATGTGCCCGAACTGGCTCGTCTTTCGGAACGGTAATGTCAGCTGGAGCTTGTCCCCTCCCAGTTGAATGAAGTCATGGCATTGTATTTTCAGTACTTCGTCCACGCGGAGAAGACAGCTGAATGCGAGCTGGAGTAACCGCCGTGCGTTCTGACCCGCCCACTCATTGCAGTCGGCCTTGCTCTTCTTCGCCGGTGGGTGTCTCAGGTCCCTAACTGGCACTCTCGAGTTGAAGTGATACAGGTTGTGCAACGTTGCCGCGCTGATCGCCCTCGCGCTCGTTGCGGTCTCCCCGGCTTTGACCTTGCGTCGGTGCAAGCTGAGCATGTACCGGGAGACAACCTCGGATACGGACGGGTTCCCCACCATGCGCCCGTCGCGGTCGCGTTGCCAGTGCATCGACCCGAGGCCGTGAATGCGGCCGAACGCGTAGGTCATCGACGCGCGCATTTTCTGCGCGGTGCCGTATGTTGCGCGCACTTGAGTGGACAGCCTCGTCTTACCGTCGAGGTTCAGCTCGTCGCACCTGCATTTGTTTGGTGAGCACTCAGTTTTATTTGATAGAAATGTGGACTGACTCGTTCATGATCCACACGACAATGAACTGCGGCGCGTATTGGTGGGGTTCGTCGCTGAAGAACTCTCTGGGTTCGACGATCTTCCTCCGCGTGAGGAACTCGGCGCACTGGGCTATGAGCCTTGAAGCGACGTGGGTTAACGGTACCGGGCCACGAGGGGGACGATGCCTACCGCAGGTACTCGTCGTGCGTCCTATCCGATACCCCCCTTGACACGTCTTTCACCAGTGGCGAGCAGGTCCGTCATCGTCACATCGGGCGCGGCGTCAACCGCTTCAAGTGCCGGGATGGTCTCAACCTCCCCTTCAAGGTCGTCCCTCACGTCTTCCGCGTCGAACTGGCCCGTGGGGTTGGAGGGCTCGATAATGTCTAACACGCCGGCAAAGGAGATAGGGTCGAGGACAGACATCGTGGGTTACAACAGAGGGGACGCCCTCGCGTCCTGCTGTCTATTAAAGGCGCCCCAATAGGGGCGGGGGGTAAAGGGGTAGGTCACATCGTCTGACGTATATACGATACGCTGACATGGCTTCGAATCGCCCACGCCGCCGCCGCCGTTTTCAACGCCACCTGCCCAGCCACCCCCGCTCCTCTCGCCCTTGCCTGGACCTCAAGACCATCGCGTTGCCCGCGCGCAGCGCCGCAGTTGAGGTCGCCCCCACACACGACACCAGGACCATGCGACGCCGCGGTCGAAAGGTTCGACCCGTCTACCCCGGCGTGCGACGCCGGGACCGTCCCCTGGTATGTCCTCTCAGCCAGTGTCGCCCCTCACGCTGCACCGCAGACCGATGCGACCCTCTGCGGTGCAACCTCTGCCGCTTCCCGCCCGTCAACGCCACCCACCCAGGTCTCAGCCACCCCTCCTCACCATTGCCCACGTGCAGCGCCGCAGTCGAAGGGTTCGTGCCCAGGTTCGTCCCGCCTACCTCGGTGACCGTTGCCCGCTCACGCACCCTTGCTCCTCTCACCCTCGAGTCGGCTGTCGGCCATCGCGTTACCCGCACGCGACGCCGGGATCGTCCTCATACATCCACAAGGTACCGTAGACAGGTGCGCCCCAACACCGGTATTTCCAACACGACCACAGCCATCCTGAACTCCTTTGTCAATGACATCCGCCCCTCCTCACCGCGCCCTGACACCGGTATTTCCAACAAGACCAAGGCCATCCTGAACTCCTTTGTCAATGACATCTGCCCCCTCCTCACCATTACCCGCGCGCAGCGGCACCGCAGTCGAAGGGATCGCCCCCAGGTTCGTCCCGCCTACTTCAGTGACCGTTGCCCGCTCACGCGCCCTCGCTCCTCTCACCGTCGCACGCGACGCGAACTCCTTTGTCAACGACATTTTCGAACGCGAAGGGGTCGGTTGTCTCCAGGTTCGTCCCGCCTACCTCTCGGTGACCGTTGCGCGCTCACGCGCCCACGCGCCCTCGCTCCTCTCACCGTCGCACGCGACGCCACTGGTATTTCCAACAAGACCACACCGGTCCTGAACTCCTTTGTCAACGACATTTTCGAACGCGAAGGGGTCGGTCGTCTCCAGGTTCGTCTCGCCTACTTCGGTGACCGTTGCCCGCTCACGCGCCCTCGCTCCTCTCACCGTCGTGACCGTTGCCCGCTCACGCGCCCACGTGCCCTCGCTCCTCTCACCGTCGCACGCGACGCCACTGAAACAGGTGCACCCCGACACCGGTATTTCCAACAAGACCACGCCGGTCCTGAACTCCTTTGTCAACGACATTTCGAACGCGAAGGGGTCAGTCGTCTCCAGGTTCGTCCCGCCTACTTCGGTGACCGTTGCCCGCTCACGCGCCCACGCGCCCTCGCTCCTCTCACCGTCGCACGCGACGCCGCTCAAACAGGTGCACCCCGACACCAGGTATTTCCAACAAGACCACACCAGTCCTGAACTCCTTTGTCAACGACGACATTTTCGAACGCATTGCCAAAAATCCGCCATCTTGCCAAGGGAAATCCAGACTGCTGTTCGTCTGATTCTCCCTGGTGAACTTTCGAAGCACGCCATTTCTGAGGGTACCAGAACTCCTTTGTCAACGACATTTTCGAACGCATTGCCAAAAATCCGCCATCTTGCCAAGGGAAATCCAGACTGCTGTTCGTCTGATTCTCCCTGGTGAACTTTCGAAGCACGCCATTTCTGAGGGTACCAGAGTCTGTTACCACGCTCTCCGGCGCAGGCGCCAAGTAAACAGATGCTTGTCCCTACCTTTCTATATATACTACTGTATTCTGCTATTTTATACGCCTTGACAAGCCGAAGAACCCTCCTTGCGGTCGAGCTCACTTTTTCCCAACGTGATTCAAATATTTATTTTATTATTAAGGTCAATATTTTTTTAATAAAATATATAATTGAAAGAATCTTTTGTTTTTGTTTTTAAAATATATATATATATAATCGAAAGAATCTTTTTTTTTTTTTTTCTTTTAATAATAAAATATATAATTGAAAGATCACTGGACGACGGTATACACGTAGGCACGATGCCCAACGCTTCGAAACGCACAGTACGACCTCCGGGGTTCGACCGTCGCCTTGCCTGCACGCAACGCCGTGGTACAGCCAATGATCTGCCATGACTTTCATGACTGATGGGTCACCCGACGGGAAGAACCCCTCATGACTCATGGGCCAACCGATGTCGGCCGAAATGGGAAAATTTTCTGGAACTCATGGGCCAGCCGATGTTGGTTCGGAGTTTTTTTGATTCAGACCAGTTTTCCGAAGTGGGAAGTGTCAATGAAATGGAATATCAATGTCCAGACACTGGAAAGCATGCTGGGAAATGGAAAACCAAAGCCCCATTCCAGTAGGATAAGGGGAATGGGGGTGGAACAGGACTTCCCTGAATCTGTAAAATGGCTGGGAAATAAAAACCCCAAATTCAATCTCAAGGGGACTACCTAGGGAAAGGAAAACCAATTCCATAAATCCGAAAAACAGCTGGGAAATGAACAACCAAAACCAATGTGAAGGGGACTACTTGGGAGATGGGAGATGGAATCCCATTTCCCGAAATCCGGAAAAAACACGGAAGTTCAAGAGCCCAAAGTCAGATTGAGGGGAACTACTTAGGGAATGGGGGATGGAATCCCATTTTCCGAAATCCCAAAAAAACATGAAAGTTCAAATACCCGAAGTCAGATTGAGGGGAACTACTCAGGGAATCGGGGGATGGAATCCCATTCCCCAAAATCTGGAAAATAACACGGGAGTTCAAATACCCGAAGCCAGATTGAGGGGAACTACTCAGGGAATGGGGGATGGAATCCCATTCCCCAAAATCCGGAAAAAACACGGGAGTTCAAATACCCGAAGCCAGATTGAGGGGAACTACTCAGGGAATGGGGGATGGAATCCCATTCCCCAAAATCCGGAAAAAAACACGGGAGTTCAAATACCCGAAGCCAGACTGAGGGGAACTACTCAGGGAATAGGGGATGGAATCACATTCCCCAAAATCCGGAAAATAACACTGGAGTTCAAATACCCGAAGCCAGACTGAGGGGAACTACTCAGGGAATGGGGGATGGAGTCCCATTCCCCAAAATCCGGAAAATAACATGGGAGTTCAAATACCCGAAGCCAGACTGAGGGGAACTACTCAGGGAATGGGGGATGGAATCCCATTCCCCAAAATCCGGAAAAAACACGGGAGTTCAAATACCCGAAGCCAGATTGAGGGGAACTACTCAGAGAATGGGGGATGGAATCCCATTCCCCAAAATCTGGAAGAAACACAGGAGTTCAAATACCCGAAGCCAGATTCTACTCAGGGAATGGGGGATGGAATCACATTCCCCAAAATCCAGAAAATAACATGGGAGTTCAAATACCCGAAGCCAGACTGAGGGGAACTACTCAGGGAATGGGGGATGGAATCCCATTCCCCAAAATCCGGAAAAAACACGGGAGTTCGAATACCCAAAGCCAGATTGAGGGGAACTACTTAGGGAATTAGGGAACGTCACGGGTTTGTAAACCCGCACGGGTACCCGGGTATGGGTTTGACGGGTACGGGTACGGGTACGTCATCGAGTACCCGTTCAGAACCCGCACCCGTAGGACGGGTTTGGCGGGTTTTTTTGGATACATTACAACCTTTATTTTGGACGTAGACACACAGTTATACATGAATATACTAGTTACTACTACTGATCCTCATGAAAATTCCCGTCGTAGAGCTCGCCGTCGCGTCCGGGTCGTCGAGTCGCGCTGCCGTCGTCGACACGTCTTGGTGGTGTCGCTATCGTCGTCTTCGTCGTCTTCGTCCGAGTCGTTGTCGTCG
Organism: Lactarius hengduanensis; assembly: GCA_021525025.1. Taxonomy (NCBI): domain Eukaryota; kingdom Fungi; phylum Basidiomycota; class Agaricomycetes; order Russulales; family Russulaceae; genus Lactarius; species Lactarius hengduanensis. Next base: position 31,612 of record JAKELI010000528.1, read on the forward strand.
TTATCGGTGTCGACCTCGTCTTGCTGTTGTCGATGGCAGGGCCCTGGCAGCGGCGGTGGCGGTGGTGGTGGCGGTTGGTGGCCGTCCGCCAAGTCAGCATGTGACTTGTCGCCTCGTCGTTGTCGATATCGCCTTGTCATGTCGTCGCTATCGCTGTTGTCTTTGTAGTTGTCGTCGTAGACATTGTCTTGCCGTTGTCGATGGCAGGGCCTGGCGGCGGTGGTGGCGGTTGGTCGTGACAATCGATAAGGTGACTAAGCAAGGCTTGTTCAGCATCTGGTAACGAATCAACGGCAAACCCCGCCTGCGCCGCATACGCTGCCAACCACGACAACCCACAACGCCCACGACAATCACTTTGCCAGCCCCGAGCCGAACGTACCAACCACCGGCGCCATACCAACGCAAGTCCAAATGCAACACCTGCGGCACCCCAACAACAACAACGACTTGCGGCAGGACTCGGAGCGACGGCGAGGCAGCGCTCGGCTGCATTGCCGCTGCAACTCCGAGCGACTCGACGACAACAACGACGACAACTGCAGCGACAACTTGAACGGCGATGACGCAGCGACGACAGCAACGACGGCAGCAACGACAGCGACGACGGCAGCAACAACGGCGACGACGGCAGCGATCTTCAAGTCGATGGCGACAACGGCGACAACTGCAGCAGCGACGGCGACGACGACGACGACGACGACACGACGACACGGCAGACGGCGATGGTGACGCAACGACGGCAGAGGGAGATGACGACGCCGCGGGACTCATAGTTATCTTACAGTAGTACTTTGTATACTAGTAGTAGTGCAGCATTCATATTATTCTGACCCGCAGTGCCAACCCGCCAACCCGTACAACCCGCAAGTACCCATACCCGTAGCGACTGGTACCCATACCCGTGACCCCGGGTACGGGTTTCACGCGGGTGCGGGACGGGTAAGGCCCGAGTTACCCACGGGTTACCCGTGATGGGCACTATAGGGAATTGGGGATAGAAT
>JAKELI010000529.1:0-32554 GCA_021525025.1 Lactarius hengduanensis
TATCACAAGTCATGCAGCTCGCCGGGCGCCCTTGTCAACCTCTTTCATTCGTGCATGGCAAAGGTCCTTGACCCGATCCACGCCTATGGTGAAACAGGCCTAGCTATGTTGAGTGGCGATGGCACTTGGCGCCACTGTCATCCCGTTTTTGCCACTTTCATTGGCGACTACCCGGAACAGGTGCTGGTTACGTGCACCTACCGTGGGCGCTGCCCAAAGTGTCTCATTCCAGCTAACCAGCTTGGCAATTACACTCGCTTTCCCGCTCGGAACCATGTGGACACGATTGACACTTACATCTCGGCCAGTGAAGGCATTCGCCAATTTCGTGCCACGTGTCGCAAAGCTGGACTGAAGTCCATTTTTCGTCCATTTTGGACTGTACTTCCACTTGTTGACATATTCATATCCATCACCCCCGACGTGCTTCACCAGCTGCTTCAAGGTGTCGTGAAGCGTCTCACTGCTTGGCTGACCACAATTCTCAGGGCAGCAGAAATTGATGCACGTTGCAGATCTTTGCCACCCAATCACCATGTTTCGTTGTTCCATCAGGAAAATATCACAAAAACTTAATGGGCTTAGAGTGCTTATTTACTCTAAGCTGTTTCTAAGCCTCCCAAGCTACTTATTTTCTGCTTAGTGAACTAGTCATTAAGAATGAGTGTAATCTAAGTACACCTAAGTTTGTCAAGTAGTTAAAAAGTACTGACATCAAGTAAGCAGAAAGGTATCAGTAAGTAGAACTGCCTCTGCCATTGCCGCCCCCACACCGCCCGCCTCACCATTCCCATCGCTGCCGTCATCATTCCTGCGCCGTCACCATTCCCGCGCTGTCGCTATTCCCGCGCTGTCGCCATTCCTACACCGTCACCATTCCCACGCCATCGCCATTCCCGCGCCGTCGCCATTCCTGCACCGTCACCGCTGTCCCTACTGCCCTTCCCTCTGCCGCCGCTTCGTCACCGGCCACTTCGTCGTGGCCGTGGCCGTGGTAGTCGTGGTTGCTGTCGTGGTCGGTGGTAGTCGTCACGGCGTCTTCGCGCGATCGACTCGCGATCGACTCGCGCCGTCGTTGTCCGTCGTTGCGCCGTCGTTGCGCAACCGACTCGCGCCGTCGTTGCGCCGTCGTCGCGCAACCGACTCGTGCTGTCGTTGCGCGGTTGTGCGGTCGTCGTGCGACTGACTCGCGCGCCGTCGTCGGGCCATCGTCGTGCTGTCGTCATACCGGTGGTCCGCCACGGTTGCGTGGCGCTCGCATTGACCCAGGCGGTAGTGGTGATGGTGGTGGTGTGTAGTGGCGTGGCTTGTCCACGTGCGGCAGTGGCGGCGGTGGGCGGTGGCGGTCAGGGGCACACTCGACTTAGAAGAAAAAAAAAAGTCGGGCGGAGGCCGAATCTGCGGCGTGGGAAATGTGTGCCACAGGCAAGACACGTTGACAATTGTCCGTTCCAACCAAGGCTTCAACATCAACTGGTGCGTTTGTCTTTATTTTCTTTCATTCTTTCAACGGCCCTCTTCTAGTTATCACACCCATCCCACCTCCCACAGGCTCCACGGACGGCACCATGCGGGCACGCAACCCACCACGACGCCTTTGCCTGTCCCTTGGCCCCACACCCCGCCGCGACTGACAACGTTAGCTTCGGCCCAGTTTTAAGATACGTTTTTTTTTTCTTTTTGGTTTTGTTTCGTTCATCACAAGTGTTACAGAGCCGCCGTCGCCGCCTCTGCCTCGTAGCACGCAAATCCGTCGCCGCGGCCTCCAACCCATCACCGCCACCTCCAGCCTATCACCGCCACCTCCAACCCATCGCCGCGGCCTCCAACCCATTGCCGCGGCCTCCAACCCATCGCCGCAGCCTCCAACCCATCGCCGCGGCCTCCGACTCATCGCCACACCCAGGCCGCTATCACCACCCCTTGCAGCGCGCAAGGGCCTCCACAACGACACGGTGTACTGCCGCTACGATGACGGCGACAAGGACGACGAGGACGGTAATGCGGAAGGCGACGGCGGCGGTGACGTGGAGGGCGACGGTGGCGGTGACGCGGAGGGCGACGACGGCAGTGACGCAGCGGCGGGAACGACACGGTGTCGGGGAACGACGGCAGCGATGGCGACGACGGCGGTGACGTGGCGGGAATGGTGACAGCGCGGCGGGAATGGCGGCGGCGGCGGGATTCCTAGCACTAAAATACTTCCATTGTGTACTAATCTGTTGTATTCTATGGAATAAATATGTTTTTCTAATGTTTTTCTGTATGTGTGGTGATTCATCTCCTTATTGAACTTAAGTCCAAGCTTAAGTCACTTACTCTTTGTCTTGCTTCACGGAAATTTGGTCCTTAGACCTCTGCTTGGCACCCCCACAAGCACCCCCAAGTCCATAATAAGCCAGGAAAAGCCTTGGCTAAGTCATTTTTAATGAATCGACTTGGCTTAGTCTAAGCATGGCCGTGCTTAGTGACCTTGGGCTTAGCAGTGCTTAAAGGTGCTGTTAAGCATAAATAAGCATAAATAAGCACACTTAAGTGCTATTAAGAAAAATGGAGATTTTCCTGATGCCGCCTCCCCAGCGGCATAGCCTCCCTCTCGCAAATTCAGGGAAAACAGCATAAGGACATATGTCGGTTCCTGCTTGGACTTGTTCTCGGCTTTGCTCTTCCAGGTGGGCAACCCCCTTCACGTTTGATCAGAGCTGCGCGTGCGCTCCTTGACTTTGTGTATTTGGCGCAATACCCTTCACATACAAGCAAGACGCTTCAATGCCTCGAGGACTGCCTTGCTCGCTTTCATGAGAACAAGGACATTTTCATCGACCTTGGTGTGCGTGAGCACCTGAACCTCCCAAAGGTCCACAGCATGCTTCACTACCGCTCTTCCATCGCCCTATTCGGCACAACCGATAACTACAACACGGAGCAATCCGAGCGCCTCCACATCGACTTTACGAAGGACGCGTATCGTGCAACAAACCGTAAAGACGAATATACTCAGATGACCGCATGTGTCACGATCTCTCGTGCCATGTCTCAGACTCGGATTCAGACTGACTCTCGGACTGGTTCCCGACTCGCGCGCACGATCGGTGAAGCCCGACTGCGACTTGTATTGACTCATGCATGCCTTGCGGTACCCTGTAGCCCGCACGTGACCTGTGACCGTGACTCGTGACTGTGACTCGCCCCGCCTAGACCCTATCACGTGACCAGTAGCTCGTAGCCTGGCAGTGACGTCATACCCTATGCCCTGTGCTTCTCGAAGGTTCCAGTACCTTCCAGGACATTCCACCACGACCCCGTACCCTGACCCTGCGCCCTATGCGCTGGCAGACCCTTGACCCTGTGCGCTGGCATACTGCCAGCGAGGAGACTCGGTACATTTACGGCGCTGGCCTTATTGCCAGCGAACCTCGACTCCCTGTATATAAGGCTCAGTAGAATGGCTTGTAGTCGCCATTCTAGTTATTGTCCATTTCCTGCCACTCTTGTCCCTTCCTCTCAGTTGGCCTGTGTGCCAGCTCCCTCTCTCACTACCTTCCACCTGAGTAACCCTTGAGGGACTCTTAGCGAGCAGCCCAAGACAGGTCAGCCTCTCCTCGTCGGTAGGAGCACCGCCGTCACGCAAGTCCCGCGCGTCGGTATTCCTCTTTCCTCTCACTGTCGGTTCGGCTTCACCGCCGTTCCACCGCCTTTGGCCCGAACGTCCCGGCAGGGACGTAACAGCATGGCTGGAGCGCTGCGAAAAGATATGAATGCACACAGCGTTCATTGAATGGCAACAGCAGCGCTATCCAACAAGCTCACCAATACTCACGACCGGGCCCCCGCAAGTTGGTATGCGGTATCTCAAGATGACCAAACATCCAACGGTCAAGGCTGTTACATTTGACGAGCTAGCAGCAAGTTACGGCGCCGTTGATTTCCAGGACGCGTTAGCGGACTTCATTGCCCTTGTCAACTACCCAGGTGCCTCAGTGGCGATGTTGCGCACTCGGGCAGCTGACACGCTTTTACCGTTTCGTTCCGTGCCTGTATTTCACCGGATCAAATACTCTTCTAGTGAGACCTCTGAAGACTCGGAAATTGTCGACAGCGCGGTTATTCGGCCAGAGCAAAAGGATGCGCGCAGACGCACAGTACCCCAACGGTTTGACACCGTGCTTATCCGCGGTAGACATCAAGACGTCATGCACAGAAAGAATGGTTAGTTTTGACTGTATTTCCAGTCTACATGATATAACCAAACTCCTCAGGTAACCGGATAGCACAAGTCCGCGTCGTCTTCCAAATACCAACCAAAGTTGTCCACGACGTTTTTTTCCATGACGCTCCAACTCATCTTGCCTATGTTGAATGGTTTTCACCACTGTCTCCAACACCGGACGTCAACCACCTTATGTATAAGGTGTCTAGGTTAATGGATGGAGGCCGCCGCAGCGCCGCAGTCATTCCCGTAGGCAGTATAATTGGCAGCGTTCACCTCATCCCCCGATTTGGACCAGTTACTCCCGATTGGAATAGCTTCTCCGTGCTCGAACAATGTAGTATATTTTATGTCAATTTGTTCAGCGACCAGGATAATTATCTCAGATTTGGATAGAAAGTTATAATAATTGCATGATCCATTGTCTCATCGAATGGCGAGTGAATGTCAATGGGCAACACATACGTCTTTACAACGACATAACATGCGTTGATTGGTTTTACATAGACGCATCAAAGACTCAAACTAGTTTACGTGATTTTATTAAAAACTAGATGGTGCTTATCTGACAGCTATGATCGACTATCGGTGTGTTGTCTCTGTTAGCTCCATTATCTGAATTTATACGGGTATTACCTCTCGTGCTTTCCCTGATGCGCCACAGCCCACCGGTGTGTTACTACTGCCGTCAACTTGAGACCAAGGACCGTCCTTAGGCCCTTGTCCATGTTACCTACCTCTGGACCAGGATGGGGCGGTGTGCTACCCTCGTATTGGGTGGACTGCTCGGGCCAAGTTGGGGAGATCGGCGTAGCTGGCGCGACGGGATAGAGCGAATGAGGGGCGCTAGATACAGGGTGACTATATTGCGTCTGGATGGGCTGGGGACGCATCGAAGAGGTTTTGGCGCTTAACGGATACCTTGCTGGGGTATCCCCAAGGGTATCCCGACAACCGACTGGTGTTCCACTCAGGTCCCGGTACGCCAGGGCCACAAAGCGGCGGTCTACCATAAGAATAGGACCTGTGTTGCTGCTCATAGGGTTGAGGGGGGTACTGCATTGTCGCATGCTCTGAGCCAATCTTGTAGTAGCGATCCTCAGTCCCATCTAACCGGGCCATACACTCTGTTTCGTCCTTTTTGGCCTTACGCCATTGCTTTCTGAGCTCCTTAAATTCTGGTCGACATCTCGTAAGTTAGACGTTCAGGTTTGGTGGTAAACAAAATTCTAAGTCTCACCTGCAGTAGTTCGCTTATTCCCATGGCGTTGCTTAACTATGTGCACGTTGAGGTGATTGAGGGCACCATAACTCCTACTACAGCCCGTCCAAGAGCAATGATAGAGACGCTCGATCTCGTGGTAGCATCGACGGGGACGGCGCTTTCTCACTGCGTTTCCAGGAAGAGATACAAAGGACTCGGAGTACGTCTTGGATACAGACGGGTCTGGTGGTGAGGAGTCATGCTCTTCCTCAGAGACCACTGAACGTGCGATCGGGACGAGGGACGAAAATCCAGGAGAATGCAAATGACTTTGAATCGACTCAGGGAGAATAGGATCAGCGGTGTTACGTCCCTGCCGGGACGTTCGGGCCAAAGGCGGTGGAACGGCGGTGAAGCCGAACCGACAGTGAGAGGAAAGGGGAATACCAACGCGCGGGACTTGCGTGACGGCGGTGCTCTTACCGACGAGGAGAGGCTGACCTGTCTTGGGCTGCTCGCTAAGAGTCCCTCAAGGGTTACTCAGGTGGAAGGTAGTGAGAGAGGGAGCTGGCACACAGGCCAACTGAGAGGAAGGGACAAGAGTGGCAGGAAATGGACAATAACTAGAATGGCGACTACAAGCCATTCTACTGAGCCTTATATACAGGGAGTCGCGGTTCGCTGGCAATAAGGCCAGCGCCGTAAATGTACTGAGTCTCCTCGCTGGCAGTAATGCCAGCGCACAGGGTCAAGGGTCTGCCAGCGCATAGGGCGCAGGGTCAGGGTACGGGGTCGTGGTGGAATGTCCTGGAAGGTACTGGAACCTTCGCGAAGCGCAGGGCACAGGGCATGACGTCACTGCCAGGCTACGAGCTACTGGTCACGTGGCAGGGTCTAGGGCAAGGGTGGAATCTACCAGAAGGTTCCCGAAGGTTCCATGAGTCACGTGATATGCTAGCCACAATGCTAGTCATATGTCCGAGTCACGAGTCACGTGCGGGCTACAGGCTACCGCTAGCGTGTACGAGTAAATACAAGTCGCAGTCGGGCTTCACCGATCGTGCGCGCGAGTCGAGAGCCAGTCCGAAAGTCAGTCCGAATCCGAGTCTGAGACATGGCACGAGAGATCGTGACAAGCGGCACCGAAACCAGAGGATCTCGGCCGGCCATCGCCAATGTTATCATTGAAGGGATCGGAGAATGTGGAGGGGTATCGCGAGCCCAGGGAAGTATGGTGATACCCTGACGTGATCGGAGGTAAATCTGAAAAAGGGAAGTTCATTAAGAAGATTGACGAGGATCACAATGAAGTGAAGTGTGCGCACCCTGTATGGGCGCCACATCTTGTATGGGTTCCGCACGAACATCCCGGTGATCCCAGCCCAAGCTAGAGTCGCAGAACTCGGCGAGGGTAAAACGCCATGCTGGAAACTGTGATGTTGCCTCTGTTCCTGTTGATAGCATTGTTCTGTCACGGCTTGGTAACGCGTAATTGTGGCCAGATTGCTGTGTGACCACCCGTATGTTGGGTTCAGAGAGATGCCGGTTCAGTGAGACGGGAGGCTGATGCAAGGGCTGATGGGAAGAAAATGATTGCCGGGCGGAGGAGCTGCTGCTGGCAGTGTGAAGGAAACGCGCGTGACACGTGGGATCGTCGCGGCTGGTGCGGGATGGATGAGGATAAGGATGAGGAGATGAATAAGTAGACCTGGAGATAGTGTGCGAGGCTGAGTTCGGCAGGTTGAGAAACATTGGCGGAGGCCCTGACGGAACTCAATGAACCCGTAGTGCTCGGATCGGCCTGTCGTTTTGGCGCGCATCATATGGGGACTAGAGCAGCAGACGCACCTTTTTGTTACGTGAAAGTCGCAAGTGTGAGATGTCGCCAAACTGTGAAAAGTAGTATGTGTGCATCTGACTTTCGTAGAAATCGCCGTGGGGGATCTAGCCAAGATAAACCACGCCAGTTTCTGCTGCCTAGGGAACTAATGAGGGCCATCTCTCGAGTAGGAGAGAACGACACGTACGAGCTTCCGTTTCGCCTTTTCGAGTTTTCTCATCACCGTCACATGGACCCGAGAAATAGAGGGAAGAGAGCCCATGACTCGGAGGCAGTCTGAGTACCGCACGCAAATAGCGCAAATAGCTAGTAATAGTTTATTCGTAAACTAGACTTACAATATGTGATCTTATGCGTCACTAGCGCCACTAGAGTTGCCACTATTCCGCAAAGTGTTACATCCCATAAAAGGAAGGTGCCAAGCAAGTCACGTTGTTGGATTCCAAAACGAGAACGTCACTCCAATTAGCATTCGAACTCAGATGGGAAACCTTTCCTTTAGTCAGCGTACATAACATGTTTTGTTTTTTTTGTTAAGTTAACTTTATGTTTAGAACAACAATTTTATTTTTATTGTTATTAGCTAACTATTTTACATGTATTTTTCTAAGTCGATCGAGGTGCCGCTGTTCGCGTGCGCAGCCTCGCCCCGGCTTCGCTTCGCCTCGTTCCCCCGGGTTGCACCGTCCCTCATTCCGTGACCCTTCGCGTGCGTGCTTGCGTGCGGCCCCCTTGCACGCGCCTCCTCCCGGGCGTAAACCGGGTGGTGCACCCTGCGCGGAAGCGGCTGGGCTGGGCGCACCGACCCTCCTGCGTCCGCGGGCATGGCGGGGCGCGTCAACACGGGGCCGGCATAGCCCGTGCGGAGCCGTTGACCCCTCCCCTTGCGTGCACGGGCGGTGCGGTGTGATGTGCGTGCGGCGGGGCTAGCATCGCCCGCGCGGAGGGGACTGGGTGGGCGTGCCGCCCCTCCCCTTGCATGCGTGGGCAGCGTGGGGCTGGGCTGGCGTCGCCCGCACCAAGGGACGTGGTGGGCGCGCTGTCCCCCCTCTTGCGTGCGTGGGCAGGGAGGGGCGGGGGCGTGTCCCTCCTGCGTGCCCGTCTGCGCGAAAGAGGGAGGTGGAGGGGCGCGCGACGAGGGGTGCGCAACGGGGGTGGGTTGTAAGTGGGGTGGGCTCACCTTTTGCGCCGTGCCGGGCGCCCCTTCTCGTGCGCTCCTTCCCGCGCAAACGGGGCGCCACGGGATGGGGCGTTGCCCTCGCATGCCCCTTTCCGCGCGAAGAGGGGTGGCGCGGACAAGAGGGAAGGGGGAGGGGGAAGGGCGGGAGGGCCGCGGAGAAGTGGGGCGGTGTGCCCTCGTGCGCACCGCTCCTGCGCAAATGGGAAGGGAGGGACCGGGGTCGGCGTGCCCTCGTGCGCCCCCATTCCGTGCGAACGCGGGGTGACGGGGAGACGGGAGCGGCCGGGGGGCGGTGGGCATCGTGGGCCCCCTTCCACGCGAACGGGGCGGCGCAGACACGGGGAAAGGCGGCAGACCCCCCGTGCGCTCTTTATCTGCGTGTGAAGGGGGCGCCGGCGGTCAATGCGGGGGAAGGAAGGGGTGGGTGTGCGACTTACCCTTGTGTGCCCCCGTTTCGCGCGAATAGGGAGGCGCGGACAGGGGGCGGCATACTCCCGTGAGTGCGTGCGAACGGGTCGGCGCGCTGCGTCCACTTTTCGACGCGAGTGGGGTAGGCGAGGGAAGCGGGTGAGAGGAGAGGAGAGGAGGGAGGTGTAGGGCGTCCTATGGCACGCAACAGGGCAGGGGGGAAAGGGTCCAGTTACTGTCCAGTTCTGGACCCTGTGGCGGAAGGAAGGCGTGCCTGCCACGTACGCCGACGTGGCAGGCACGCCTTCCTTCCGCCACAGGGACTGGGCTTACGCACCCTCATCCCCAGGCTCACCCTTCGTACAGAATTGGGTGTGCAAAGAGCGTAGGACGCCCTACACCCCTCTCCTCTCCTCTCACCCGCTCCCCTCGCCTACCCCACTCGTGTCGAAAAGTGGACGCAGCGCGCCGACCCATTCGCACGCACTCACGGGAGTATGCCGCCCCCTGTCCACGCCTCCCTATTCGCGCGAAACGGGGGCACACAAGGGTAAGTCGCACACCCACCCCTTCCTTCCCCCGCATTGACCGCCGGCGCCCCCTTCGCACGCAGATAAAGAGCGCACGGGGGGTCTGCCGCCTTTCCCCGTGTCTGCGCCGCCCCGTTCGCGTGGAAGGGGGCCCACGATGCCCACCGCCCCCCGGCCGCTCCCGTCTCCCCGTCACCCCGCGTTCGCACGGAATGGGGGCGCACGAGGGCACGCCGACCCCGGTCCCTCCCTTCCCATTCGCGCAGGAGCGGTGCGCACGAGGGCACACCGCCCCACTTCTCCGCGGCCCTCCCGCCCTTCCCCCTCCCCCTTCCCTCTTGTCCGCGCCACCCCTCTTCGCGCGGAAAGGGGCGTGCGAGGGCAACGCCCCATCCCGTGGCGCCCCGTTTGCGCGGGAAGGAGCGCACGAGAAGGGGCGCCCGGCACGGCGCAAAAGGTGAGCCCGCCCCACTTACAACCCACCCCCGTTGCGCACCCCTCGCCGCGCGCCCCTCCACCTCCCTCTTTCGCGCAGACGGGCACGCAGGAGGGACACGCCCCCGCCCCTCCCTGCCCACGCACGCAAGAGGGGGGACAGCGCGCCCACCGCGTCCCTTGGTGCGGGCGACGCCAGCCCAGCCCCACGCTGCCCACGCATGCAAGGGGAGGGGCGGCACGCCCACCCAGTCCCCTCCGCGCGGGCGATGCTAGCCCCGCCGCACGCACATCACACCACACCGCCCATGCACGCAAGGGGAGGGGTCAACGCCTCCACACGGGCTATGCCGGCCCTTGTTGACGCGCCACCGCCATGCCCGCGGACGCAGGAGGGTCGGTGCGCCCAGCCCAGCCGCTTCCGTGCAGGGTGCACCACCCGGTTTACGCCCGGGAGGAGGCGCGTGCAAGGGGGCCGCACGCAAGCACGCACACGAAGGGTCACGGAATGAGGGACGGTGCAACCTGGGGGAACGAGGCGAAGCGAAGCCGGGGCGAGGCTGCGCGCGGCGAACAGCGGCACCTCGATCGACTTAGAAAAATACATGTAAAATAGTTAGCTAATAACAATAAAAATAAAAATGTTGTTCTAACATAAAGTTAACTTAACAAAAAAAACAAAACATGTTTATGTACGCTGACTAAAGGAAAGGTTTCCCATCTGAGTTCGAACGCTAATTGGAGTGACATTCTCGTTTGGAATCCAACAACGTGACTTGCTTGGCACCTTCCTTTTATGGGATGTAACACTTTGCGGAATAGTGGCAACTTGCCACTAGCGCGTCACTATTGATGCATTATTTCCATTACTTCCTTTATCACTAATTTATACGATCTTACCTCTCGCTAGCGCGGGAGGTTTTTCCTGATGGACGCCGCCCACACAAAATTAAATACTGTATTATATTCGTCAAATTTCAAGACGTCTGCTCAAAGGAGAGGTCCTTTAAACGACCACACAGCACAAGAATTGAGGCCTATTGAGGCCTAATTATTCGCAACGACGTTGAGCCGGCGCTTGTGGTTCGATCGAACTAGACCGGTGACCGTCTTTATATGAAGGGTAAACCTGCGATATATCGATTATCATATACAGGCTGGTCACGAGCCTACGATCGAACCGGCAGTGCCATCACTCTTGGCCGTTCCACACGTGTTCTACCCCACATCGTACTCTTCGCAATCGACTCACACCATAATCTTCACTACAATGTCCCGAGCTCCTCACGAAGCCAGAAACGTACCCCACGCAGGATTGGTGAAGGTACCACTCTCCCACATCACTCTATTCTTGCCGTTCTCACCTCACTGACACCAAAATAGGTGACTACCAGTACCCACCCCCGTCAGCACAGAATCCAGAACCGCATGGTAATTTCGTCGATGGCTCCGGGCCCATATTCTCGATGTACATGGAAATGGCGACGGAAGAGGACAAGAAGATGGCTGAGAACTGGAAAGCGGATGCAGACGGGATCCTCATATTTGTGCGTCTCTATCTCTAAATCTGGTACTTCACACCAACTCAGTGGCCATAGACCGGTTTATTCTCTGCTGCTGTTGCATCTTTGATCTCAGTGTCGATCCAGGACATTCGACTGAATCCACAGGATACCTCCAATTTCTACCTCGCAAATATTTACAAGACTACCATTGACCCCAATATTTCGACTTCTCTCCCCGCTTCCCCACCCCCGTTCTCTCCCCCAAAGCATGCCGTTTGGGTAAACTCACTTTGGTTCATGAGCTTGGTGATCAGTCTTACCTGTGCTCTGCTCGCGACGTTGCTGCAACAATGGGCACGAAGATATCTCAAGGCCACTCAGTCGCGTTACAGTCCACACAAGCGAGCACGTATCCGTGCATTTTTTGCTGAAGGCGTCGACAAATTCCTCCTTCCATGGGCGGGTCGAAACACTTCCCGCGCTCCTCCACATATCCCTGTTCCTTTTCTTCGCCGGCCTGGTTGTGTTCCTAAGCAACGTCAATATCACAGCTTTCAAATTGGTGTTATCATGGGTCGGGATTTGCACGGCTCTGTACGGAGGCATCACATTGATGCCGAGTTTTCGTCTTGATAGCCCGTACTATACATCGCTTTCATCATCAGCGTGGCTGATTGTTGTTGGGATACGATATGTCGCGTTTCGTGTTCATCGGTGGTCCTATTTGTGGATTGGCTTTTTTCGTCGTCATTCCCATCCTCATCACATTCATCATACCTTTGTCTTTCGGAGTTCCAGGGGCCGTTATCACAAACTGCTCTTGCAGGGCGTACAGAAGACTGCCGAGGAAACTGCTCTGAAACGCCGACCAGAGATTGACACTCGTGCCTTCATGTGGACATTCGACTGTTTGGACGAAGATCACGAACTGGAGCGCTTCTTTCTGGCTTACCCGGCTTCCGCAGCTCCAAGGAGGTCGACGATCCTCTGCACAGCCTCACTGACGATCAAAAGCGGAAGCTTTTTCAACCATTGACCGGGTTGTTGAGGCGCACTTTCTCGTCCGATTTGTTGTCTGCGCCTGTCAAAAAACGGCGAGCCATTATATGCGCGAAGGCCATCGATCCAGCCCACCATCCAATTTTGGCATTCGACGCCGTTGACATAATTTTGTCCAACGACCAAGATAGTGGTTCACTGGCCGCCGAAATTTTGCCGATTGTGAGGGGCTGGCGCGATAACGCAGATGAAAATACTAAGGTGGCGACACGAGCTACAGCCTCCAGTCTTGTCGCAAGGGCGCGACGGCGCGACGACCCTTGGTTCACTCTCGCCTCCGATGAACTGGGTGTCACAGAGTCTGTCCTCCGAGAGTACGCTGCGCACGGCGACAGCCTGTCACTTGCCATACTGACTCACATTACTCGCCAGCAATTTAGCCATTTCTGGGAAGAGTACTGGCCGTCGCCTGAGTTCTCGAAGGTTCTAAAAGTAGCTTCTAATGTCAATGTACAAGATGCGTCATCTGAATCGGTGCACGCGTTCTGTGCTCTTTGGAATCAAATCGTTCTCCGTGTGCAAAATAACAGCGATATGGTGATGGCCTCCTCTATCTTGGGACCGATTCGCAACGTCTACACCGCTCTACACCAAGACACCGATTCTGCCCCAACACGATTCTCCGCCTCCACTAGTGATCGCGATAACGCTCTGTACGCGCCGTCCTCGTATCCAGTCTGCAACGTTGCTGGTCATATTCACGACAACGTCGTTCACGATAACGCCGCGCTACCCCCTGCCCCCCTTGCCAGTCCCTATGCACATTCCTCGTCCATTCCTGCCCCACCTCACATTGTCGAAAGCCTCACGGAGGTGCCATCGCTTGACGGTTTTCTCCCCGTTCGCCGGACAACCATGGCAGGGCGCCACATTCCTGTAATATCACCAGATCCGACCACCGCCGGAGCAATACGAGACGTCGTCAGCTCAGCTTTAACAGTACTCCATTGCACTCCCGATACTTCGACATCCACCCCCACCTCTTTCCTCTAAACCTCCAGCTGTTGCCGTTGCCCTCCAGCACAACCCTCCCACAGGTCCGCTGCTACTTTCACAACTCGATCCGATCACTCACCGTCTTTCCCAGAATCTCATCGCTCAATAATAGTTACTACCCCCAGCACTTCTCCAGGGCCGACTTCTGCACCTGATCTGAGTATTACGGCTACCGAGGACGGTGGCATCCCGAAGCCTGGTTTGCGCAAGGGTAAGGACGTTGGCCCCCCCACGGTGAATCGCGCAATTCACGCAAACACTGTGACTGCCCTAGATCTTCCACCACAATCCTTGTCACTACCATCGGAAGCCGACTCGGACATCGCAGCTGTCGCGGGTCCATCACAGCGGGCTGAGCGTATGGGAGATCATTCTTCACATTGCCGGTATGATATTGTTTAACGTGTCCGCCGCCAATCTGTTAGATATATCTTCCTGTTGGTTCTTAGATGTCACAACATTGGTACTATTCGATAGTTGTTTCTCATTTTTGTTGCCTGTTAAACAGTACAAATGTAAAATATGTGTTAACTCAACAAGAGAACGATGTCGCCGTCGACTTAGAGAACGACGAAAGTAACGGAGGCACAACATCCCACTGCCAGAGTTCCAGACTCATGACTAGCTCGTTAAACTACCTCGTAAACAGCGCGGCGCAAAAGTGATGACGTCAAGCACGCCTACGCGCCACCCCGCGAGGCACATGACCAACAGTCGGTTATCCTTGCGGACTGACTTGGATCGTCGACACATACCGTCGTGTCTGTGCATGCGTGTTGCTAAATGCCCAGGTCGTCGCCCGTCACTTAGAAATATCCGGAGGAGCTCGAAAACTGGGTACGCTTGCGCAACGAGGACCCGCATCGAGCTTGAAGAATGGGCCAATTAAAAAATGTCGAAGACGGTCGAATAGGACAAGGGCTGTGGCTACCGCGTCAAACGAGCTGAATGTGTCGCATGCGATGCGGGATCTAGCAAGTTGATGTGCGTGAGCTTGTAGTGGTAAGCCATGTCTCTGCCCGGTGAGCAAGGCGCGTCAACAGGTAATGCGGAGAGGCAGATGATGGGTACGATTGTCCCGCTTTCGAAATGGCGTTGACAATGCGCTCCAAGAAGGCCGCTCCTCTAAAAGCGTGATCATCCTCTCCTTCAGCCACTTCTCGATGTTAGGATGGGAGATACGCAACACGGGTAACTCGCCGCTTGTGCTGGCGAAGAGCGCGTCGTAGACCAGGGGAGGAAGTGCAGACTTTCGTGGTAGGTGGAGGCGTGTTGAAGAAGTTCGTCAAGATTCAGTAGATGAGAAACAAGGGCTAGGGGACCATAGCAAGGGGGAACGCACGCGCAGCTTGATGCGGACCCTAGTCGGGGAGTGACGAAATAGGTGGGCATACAAAAAGTCGGAGAATTATTCAATCTTTGTTGCAAGCTGGCAGTGAGACGGGACAGTCAAGGGAGACAACGTTGGCACACCGCGGTGAGAACCCTTTACCTAGCATCTTGAAACCCCCACCCCCAGTACGACAGATAACTCTCTTCGCCCCGCAACATCCTCAGATATAGTCTTGCCGTCCTCGACCACAAGCGTCTATCAAATCAATCGGGCATACATCCCGCAGACCCTCTTTTCACCCCGTGCAAGCGCTTCATAAACAAGGCCCGCATGAGAGCCGACCACGAACACCTACGATGGCGCCTATGACCAACCATCGACCCCATTATAAACGAAGTCTTAGGCAACGCTCCAACCCAACTCCCTTATTTTTCAGCCTATGCACAGCAACGCCTCCGCCGATGTCTCATAAGAAGCGATGCCTTACCTTTCGCGAGGGAACGTCGACATATAGAATTGCCTTACGAGGACCCGTCCATCTACGCCATCGCTTACATGGTCCAGATCGCGATTCGGAATCTATTTTTTGCGCTGTCGTTAGAGAGCCGGGAGTCGAAGAGAGATGGACTCCCGGGATACGTACCGTGTCCCTCGGCACTGTCAGGCGTAGTCAAGCCCACCACTTAGGAATATCCAGAGCAGCGTTGTAAGGACTACGTCCTCGCTGGGCTTGGAACGGTATATTACTTATTCGATTACAAAGCACACGTATATAGTCTATGTTGATTTCGGAAAATACATCTTAGTTTACAACTCACTTATGCTCTAACGACCTCCGTCTCCGTCTGCGTTCCCGTCTGCCTCCGTCTACCGTGACGTCCCGTGTTTCCCATTATCTTATCTAACATCTCTACACTTCCCCTTGGGTCGATAACCCTACACTCGCATAACTATCTACAACTGGAGCCCACCGCGAGGGGAAGTCAGTAGACGCCCCCTCCCCATTTTAATTTTTTTTCCATCTCAAAACCTCACCTCTTTGACTGCCTGGGAAACACACCACGAAAACCCCATAGTCGCCGTCTTCATTACGATCAGCATTTCCCAAGCTGCCAGCCCCCCTTCAGACTTCCCACATCACTGCCTCCGACAGTTGTCCACTGGCCCCATTTCCCAGACCACCAACTCCCGAACATCTACCAAGATGTACTATTCAGGCCGCGACGACAGCTTCGAGGATTTCGTACAAGAGTTCGAAGCGTACGCAGACGCTCATGGGCTCACGAACCAACAGCGTGCTGAGGCAATCGTCCGCTATGTAGCCCCTTCGGTGCGCAACTCCTGGAAGTCTCTAAATACCTTCGACTTCGAATACGATGAGTGGACCGAATACCTACAATACCTCACAGATATCTTTGGCAGATCCACACCACGGCATGAGGCTATGAGACGGAGATTATTCGACTTCGTACAGTCCTTTTCGAGAAGGCACATGCATTGCGAAGGGGATGTGATACGGTATTTCAGGCTGTTTCTAGCCTCCAGCAAAGATCTGGTTCTTGCACGCCACCTGACAGCAGAAGAACGCGACATTGCATTCTTCTACGGATTCCACCCCGATGACCGTACAAAGCTTCGGCTGTGCCTCATTTCCAAGGCCCCTTATCAGTCAAACCATCACCCCTTCTACTTCGAAGATGTTTTCACGAGTGCGTGCGCAGCCTTTGCACAGGAGCCAGTTCAGGGCCTCGAGCAGCCACCTGCTGGGCTCAAGCCACCGAACACGTACTTTGGTCTCCAAGTAGTAAGAGACGCTCCCACCTTGAACGTTGAGACCGGAACTGGGCACCGCGCGCAAAGCAAACAGCCAAAGCCTGTATCCAACCCTACCCCCCTTCCGACCCGCCCAGTCACCCCCTGCTCCCGTTCTGAGCATCCACCGGGACTCAGCCGCCCCATCTCTTCTTCCCCGCCGTCCCAACAGTTTAATGACCCGGGTGAGAGGGACCCACAACCACATCGAGTCGACATGGATGCTGGTCCCCTCGTCGGTACGCCATCCGACTCATCACCTACGCCTGCACTCTCGCCTCCGTTGCAACCATCCGACTCGTCACCGACGTCCTCGCCTCCGTTGCCCGCATCTTTACCCCCACTTCCCGCGCCTCCGCCTGCCCATTCGCCGCCGCTGCCTGACTCATTGCATGCACCTTTACCCCTACCTCCCATGCCTCCGCCTGCCGATCCATTGCCACCATCGGACTCGTTCCCTGTGTTCTCACTCTCGCCCTCGCCTCTTGTACCCCCGTCCGCCCATTCACCCGGGCCTCTGCCGCCCGGCTCGTTCCTTGTGCCCTCACCATGCACGCCTCGGCCTGCCCGCTCTCCGCCGCTATCTGACTTACCACCTACGTCGTCACCCCCGCTTCCCACGCCTTTGCCTGCCCATTCGCCGCCACTGACAGATCCGTTGCCCACATCCTCGTACACATCTCCCGTGCCTATCCCTGTTCGTTCTCTGTTGCCGTCCGGCTTGTTGCCATCGTCACCACCCCCACTTCCATTGTTTGTTCATCCTACGTCGTCCCCTCCACCTCCCAGCCTATTGCTCGCGTCCCCAGAGCAAGTCGTCAGCTCTGTGCTTATGTCACGCCACAATCTCCCACTCTCGCCCTTCACCGTCTCCACCAACCTCTGTTCGCCACGTCCCTCTCAGTCTCCTCCCATCTCGCCTATTAGCCCCGCACCTCCACGTTTACCACCTCCTCGACCACCCGATACAACGCCAGCCGACTCAGCGGATTCGGAACGACCGCTGCCGCCGCTAGTGCATAGCATGGGTTTATAAACCCGTGCGGGTAAACGCTACCCGTCATACCGGGTACGGGTACGGGTCGGTCACACGGTACCCGTGCCAGACCCGTACCCAATGTGTGGGTTTCGCGGGTTTTCCGAATCTTCAAGGAACCACTAGTATTACAATCACCGCTAGCCGGCGTACCTACACTACGAGAAAACATTCGGAAAGCCAACTACCATAAACACCAAGCTTCCCAACTCCATTTGCAGCACCTCCTACAATGCCACTTGGACAGCGGAAACGAACAGCGTCTTCGCGAATAACCGATGAGAATTTTGTAGGCGCCGAAAGCCATGCTGTGACCAAGCGTCTGAAGCGTTCTTCTGACGCTGCTCGGGCGGCGGCTATAAAACCTCGGCAGAAGAAGTCGTCAGCTGAAGACACCGAGGACGAGGGCACACCAGTGCCAGTGCATAACTCACCGCGAAACTCGAGAGCCCGTCTTGAGGTTGCCGGTGCGCGTGACAGTAATGAGTCAGATGATCTAGCTGCCATACCCGAGGACCCCGGAGTTGATGATGAAGGCGAAGATGAAGCTGAAGTCGAAGACGAAGATGAAGACGATCGTGTCGAGACTGCAGAGAGGCAACGCCGTGAGTCAAACAAACGCTGTCAGAAAACTAAAACAAGTCACCTAATCTCCTGACCAGAACGACTGTCTAACGAATGGGTATCTCCGATCTATGCGTTCTTCGAGGCAATCCCATCCATTGTGGCCGTCAACGGTCGGCGTGTTCACGAATTTAGTTGCACTGCATCAAATTGTAGGGGACGCGGTCAAAATTGAAGAATTGTTCGACGTTACCTTGATACATCTGATCGGAACTCAACGGGAAACCTTCGCAAGCACGCGCGACAGTGTTGGGGCGATGAGATCTTGCGTGCTGCGGATGCTTGCAGGGACCTAAAAAGTGCTCGGAAAGTGTTAGAGAACGTCAAGAAGCAAAAAGACGGATCACTTACCACAGCCTTTGAGTGGAAGGGAAAAGGAGAAGTCGTGTACTCCCATCGCCAACATACTAAAGTTCAAATCAGGTTCGTGGCGATCAAAAAAAACTATCTACTTATCTGAATGCGGCTCAGGATCGAAATCGTTCGTTGGGTATCGGAAAGCATGCGACCTTTTTCGATTGTCAGCGATCAAGGATTCCAAAAACTTATGAAGACAGGCAGACCAGAATATTACATACCATCTGTTTACACTGTCTCGCGTGACGTCAAGGACGTTTTTACGAAGGTTCGGGGTAGGATCGCAAATATGCTTAAGGTGAGGTTTCGTCAGCTACACGGCGTCATAGAACAAAATAGATAACTCACCTTCCAGGGACATGACGGCGCCCTGAGCTTCGGGACAGATGCGTGGACTTCGCCTAACCACAAGGCCTACGTTGCTGTAACTGTCCACTTTGAGGAAAACGGGAAGTCAATGTGTCTTCTACTCGACCTTGTTGAGGTCGCAAGGTCCCACTCTGGCGCGAATCTCGCATCGGCGTTCGCCAAAATACTGGCCGATTTTGGGATAGCACACAAGGTGAGTTTGCTAGATCGTCTGCATGAAAAAGCGGCTTACCATGATGTGCATCAGATTCTCAGCGTTACATGCGATAACGCGTCGCCAAACGATGTGATGATCGATGTACTTGCTGACCTAGTTGTCGCATTTCCAGGGGCCGCGAATCGAACGCGTTGCTTCACGCATATCTTGAACCTAGTCGTAAAGGTAATCCTTCGCCAATTCGACCTGCCAAAAGCCAAGGCAGGTGAAGAACCCGATGCGGTATCGCAGGCACTGGTGGACCTTGCAGGGGACATCGAGAAAGAGGAAATAGCTATGGATAACAGAGGTGACAGCCATGAAGATGACAATGACAGAGAGGAGGGATGGGTCGATCCACGCACAGGAATGTCACAGAAAGATCAAGACGAGCTTGATTCGACAGTGCGTCCAGTGCGGTTGGTACTGGTAAAGGTAAGTTCAAACTCAGTTCGCAATGGACCGGTGGCTCACCATTTGCCCAATCATGATAGCTTCGAAAACTGGCATACGCGATCAAAAACTCCACCACAGTCCTGCTCCCTCGTTGGACCCAGTTCCTCAAAGATCGTGCAGAAGATGGCAACATTTCTGACCCCCTTGCCATTCGGATGATGCCACATGATGTGGCAACGCGCTGGAATTCGACATATGAGATGCTTGTCTTCGCTCTTGAATATCGCACGGTAATTGACGAGATTTCTGGCGACAGGGACATGAGGCAGTATGAGCTTGACGAGGACGAATGGGGGCTTGTCCAGCAGCTGTGTGATGTATTGGGAGTACGTCCACTCATTATTCCCGTCATTTCCTCCATTTCCATCGCTCACCCCTTTCTCAGTTATTCAAGGACGCAACTCAGTTCTTTTCACGTTCAACGCCGAGCCTTTCCACTGTGATACCCGCAATGGATCACATCGACGCACATCTCGCGACTGCGTGCCAAGACACGAAGTACGCACCTGCCATTCGCGCTTCCCTGGTACTCGGAAAGGCCCACCTCAACAAATACTACGACATGACGGATAATTCGGAAGTCTACCGAATTGTCATGAGTGAGTGCGTCTCAGTCGACCATTCCATTCTACTAATCCTGTTGGACAGTCCTACACCCACGGCACAAGCTCCAATACTTCCGCAACGCCAACTGGGACGACGCGTGGATTGTCACTGCGACTGAAATCGTCCGCGACGAGTTTGTGCGGGCATACGCAGCCCTCCCTGTCGACGAGGCCGTTGTTCACATAGAGAATGTACGTGCATTACACGCCTGATGTTTTTTCCCCTCCGAACTCACGAACGTTTTTAGACCACCAAGCCCTCCAAAAACGGAACGTCTTTGACGATCTGCCATCGATCTCCGCCCCCCTCACCTCCCAGGTCAAGGACGAGCTCCAGCAATACCTGGAGCTCCCTGTTGAGGATGTCAAGGACGCGTCCGCGTGGTGGGTCAAGAACCGAGGGGTGTATCCCCGTCTCTCTCGGATGGCACTCGACTACTTGTCGATACCAGGTAAGCTACGTCTTTGTGTCTCCCATACTCGATCTAACTACCTCTACAGCTACATCAGTCGATGTCGAACGAGTCTTCAGCAAGGGAAGACTCGTTCTGTCTCACGTTCGAAACGGGCTCTCAGTTCAGTCCACGCGCGCGTCGATGTGTCTTGGTGCATGGAGTAGGATGGGTTTGGTGAAGGACAAGGACATATTGGAGGCGGCAAAACTGCCTGATGTTGAAGGGTCTGAGGATGAGCTAGATAGTGACTGGGATAATGTATTCAAGTAGTACGAAAAAACGATCAAACGTTGACTTCGTACAATATTGTTGTGAGCCGCTCGAACGACACAGGTCACGTGCTGACCCGCAGGGCCAACCCGCACGGGTTTCCCGTACCCGCGCGACCCGCCGGTACCCATACCCGCGGCTGCGGGAACCCATACCCATGAGCCCGGGTACGGGTTTTTGGTGGGTGTGGGTGTGGGTAGAGGTCTTGTCACCCATGGGTTACCCACGCTATGCACTAGCCGCCGCCACCTGTCCCACCCACCATGGCTGCGCCTCGAAAAGAACCTTGTCCAACACCTACACCGGAGCAGCAAGGCGAGTTTCAAAACCCCCACCAGCATCAATGCCGTTACCGCCGCTGGCAACGCATCCACCGATTTCAGTGCCTCCTGGTGTCACTTCCGAGTCATTCGCACGACCACCCTCACAGCTGCCACTGGCACCTCAACCCGAGAAGACCCTGCCGTCGCCGTATGAGGCCGCTTTCAAGCACCACGCAAGTCATGGCTGCCGTCACACAACCAAAGCCAACAAAAAGGTGGTTGACCGAGGACGTTCAAATTTTCACCCTGGAGCGGATGTAAGGACTACGTCCTCGCTGGGCTTGGAACGGTATATTACTTATTCGATTACAAAGCACACGTATATAGTCTATGTTGATTTCGGAAAATACATCTTAGTTTACAACTCACTTAGAGCCCGTCCGGTGCAAAGTCGCTCCTCGGAAATGGCCGCTCGCGACCTCAGTCTGACGAGTGGGAGAAATTGGTCGGCTCTGGCAATAAAAATATGTAGTCGGACCGCCGAACGTAAATACTTGGTCGCTCCCGACAAATTTATTTTTTGTCAAAACACGTGAGCGAGTGTGACATTTGGGCTCATAGCGGACCGGAGTCCGTCTTGATAATAGTGATGTGATAAGAGTGATAACTACAGCGATCTGATTGTACCCTAGTTGGGAGCGCGCATACAGCCCCTTGATTCACCCTCAGAATGACACCTGCGGAAGAATTCGTTATTAACATGGTCAATGTCGTGGGTCTGCTCGGCTATATGTTCATTTCCACCACCTGCGATTCGGCCATTCTGTATTCAGCACGGTTCGATCGTGTGCCTGTTCACACGTCTCGGCTATCTGGTCAGCAGTGGCTCGACGAGCTCGTAGGCGGACATGACCGGAGATTCCATAACGAGATGGGTCTCCACAAACACGTCTTCCGGAAGCTCGTCCTCGTCCTTGGGAGGGACGCTGGTCTGGCCCATACTCGGAATGTGTCGGCCGAGGAGCAGCTGGCCATTTTCCTGCACTATGCACATCGGGGTTTATCCAACCGCGCGCTCCAGGAAAGGTTTCAAAGGAGTGCGGACACCATTACTAAGTGCGATTTTCATATTTCCATTTGTAGTTTGCAACTAACCGCTCGCTAAGGTGTATTCACCGCGTACTAGATGCGCTCACTTCGGACAAGGTCTATGGTGCTTATGTGAAGCTTCCGACGCGTAGTTATCCAATCCCGGACGAGATCAGGGACTCGCTGGACTTCTTTCCCTATTTCAAAGATTGTATCGGTGCAATAGATGGCTCGCATATCCCCGCGTTTGTCCCTGAAGTAATGCGCACCAGGTTCCGGGACCGGAAGGGTCAAGTCTCACAAAATGTGCTTGCGGTGTGTTCCTTCAATATGGAATTCCTTTACGTATTGCCCGGGTGGGAAGGAAGCGCAGCGGATAGCCGCGTCTTCGAAGACGCCCGTAACTCGGATTTCCTGATACCCAAGGGGCGCTACTACTTAGCCGATGCCGGGTACGCTAACTCCGACGATTTGCTGGTTCCCTATCGCGGGGTGAGGTATCATTTGAAGGAATGGGGATCGGGTGCCAACAGGTATATGATATATCCAACAGACCATCACCGATCCGAGAGTGACCCCTCCCTAGACCACAGAATTACAAAGAGCTCTATAATTACAGACACGCGCGGCTTCGGAACGTCATAGAGCGTATCTTTGGGGTCATCAAGCGCCGCTTCAAGGTTCTAGTCATCGCACAAGAATACTCCTTTGCGATGCAATCGAAATTAATCAGCGGACTGGCCATGTTACACAATTTCATCCGTGTCTATGACCCGGGTGACATACTCGATGACCCCGAAGAGGAAACGACCCAGGACGATCACGATCGTTCACTAAACAGGGATCGCGCCGTCGGCCCCGAGGAGCGGGACAGAGCGGCTAAGCACAGAGATAAGATCGCCCAGGATATGTGGGCAGATTATGAACGCAGGGGGAGGCAGCGTCGCGTTTAATCAAGTACATTATTCAATCGTATTCAATTGCATTACACGCTGGCGTTGTACCCATGCTGTATAAGGCGGTGTGCAACTTGGGATGGCTGACGCGCCAGCCACCAACGTGCATCAACGCGCGTGTCCAAATACGGAATTACATATTGGCCCCAGTCGCGTCAGTCGCGTCGCGTCGCGTCCATTCCCAACTCCTCCCTGCACACACAGCCACAGTTGCGAAGTTCACGATGAAGAAGGGGGGCAAAGAAAAAAGTAGCTCGGATAAGAACAATACGAAATGGACTGATCCCGACGACGCTATCCTGGTGCACACGTTGGCCCAGGAGAAGGCGAACCAAAACTGGGGCGACAACAACCCGAAGAAGCTCGTGTGGACCACGTGTGAATTGGCACTGAGGGGGAGTGAGAAGGTATCTGGGGGGAGGCCCAAGGATGTCGTCGCCATCAAGAATCGATGGCAGAAGGTATGTTCTCTCTTCAGGTCTATATATGCGCGTGTCTAACGTATCCTCAGCTCAAACAGGAGTATGACACAGTCAAAGAGCTCCGAAAGCTCTCGGGTTTTGGATGGGACCCCGCGAAAAAGTGCGTCACTGCATCTCTGGATGTCTGGACAGATTACTGCAAGGTAAGAACGACTTTATTACAAGTAAACTAGCCCTCATCCGTCTCTACAGAAACACCCCAAGGCTGGGCCCTTCCGCAAAAAAGGTTTCCCTTTCTTCGACGAAATTGGGGACCTCATCGACGGCACGCGTGCCACGGGAGAGTTCGCGTTCCGAGGGGGGCAGTCCGCCGGCCCCTCGCACACACGGCACTCGTCCGCGTCGCCCACCCCCCCACCGAACAACGACAGTTTCGCGATCGACCCCGTCCTCCTTGATGTCTCCCGCGACTTGAACAGCTCCCGAGACCGGGACAACTCCCGGGACGACGAAGGGGTCTCGGAGGATGAGATCCCTGCAGAGGTATTTTCGTACCATTGTATGTTGTGACTCCACTGAAGTTGTGGCTTACCGCATAGATAAACCCCCAGGGCCCATCCAAGACAGTGATGAAGAGGCCACTCTTCGACCTGGACCTGGCAGACGAGAGCGGCGAGGTACCTGACGAGGTAAGTAGATATACTCCATTTTTACTCACAAAACCGAGCACTATGCTATAGGAAGACGACAAAGAAAAGGCCACAGCACAGGCCGAGAACCGCAAGCGTGCTAAGAGTGCACGAGCTTCGACTGGGAGTGAACGCCGCAATGTGCGGCGTGTTTCGGCAGGTGAAGGCATGAACAGCATAGCGGGCTCGGTGACCACCGCCGCCAACACTCTGGCCGATGCCATGACTGCGGCCGCCTCATCCATACGCCCGCCGGCCGCTGAACTGGCCACGTCTGCTCTAACCACAAACATTGGCCCGAACGGAAGTCTCTCGTTTGCCATAGCATTAATGGAGGCGAACGAGGGGTTCTCGGAAAGTGACGTCGCCATTGCCGCGGAATGTATGATAGCAGACCCGAACATCGCGACGTCCTACATGTCCATCACCAGTCGCACCGCGCGCTCAAAGCTCATTCGGAGCTAGTGAATAGCACGGGTAACCCCGGGGTAAATATTTTCAACCCGTACCCTTACCCGCCTAAACCCATGACCCTCCACAAGGGTACGGGTTTTGACGGGTTGGGGTGCGGGTATTCAAGGGGTTTGGCGGGTATGGAAAACCCGCAGGGGTTGCACAGGCGGGTATACTAGTAGTGCTCAAAAGTACCTATTGTTCGTTAACGTATGTACAGTCCTTGTACTACTTGTAAGCTACAAAGGCCTCCCTATGCCTCTCTGAACCCTCGGACCTCGCTGCCGTTGGTGTCGGTGTCATGGCGCCGCGGCACGACATCGGTGTCGCAGCGCGCGGTGTCGTATCATAGTCCCGCGGCGCGACGTCGGTGTCGCAGGCCCGGCGTGCGGTGTCGGTGTCGTAGTGCCATGGCGCAACGTCGGTGTTGCAGGTCCAGCCCCCAGCGTCGGTGTCGTAGCGCCGCAGCGCGACGCCGGTGTTGCAGGCCCAGCGCATGGCGTCGGCGTCGTAGGGCCAGGGCACGGCGTCGGTGTCGTAGTGCCACGGCGCGACGTCGGTGTCGCAGGCCTAGCCCCCAGCGTCGGTGTCGTAGCGCCGCGGCGTGACGTCGGTATCGAAGGCCCAGCGTGCGGTGTCGGTGTCGTAGTGCCGCGGCGCAATGTTGGTGTCGCAGTCCAGCCCCCAGCGTCGGTGTCGTAGTGCCGCGGCGTGGACGTCGGTGTCGCAGGCCTAGCGTGCGGTGTCGGTGTCGCAGGCCCAGCTTGCGGTGTCGGTGTCGTAGTGCCGCCGCGGCGCGATGTCGGTGTCGCAGGCCCAGCCCCCAGCGTCGGTGTCGCAGCGCCGCGGTCGGTATCGAAGGCCCAGCGTGCGGTGTCGGTGTCGTAGTGCCGCGGCGCGACGTCGGTGTCGCAAGCCCAGCCCCCAGCGTCAGTGTCGTAGCGCCACGGCGCGACGCCAGTGTCGCAGGCCCAATGCATGGTGTCGGTGTCGTAGGGCCAGAGCACGGTGTCGGTGTTGTAGGGCCAGGGCGCGGCGTCGGTATAACAGCGCGCCGCATTGGTGTCGTGGTGTCGCGGCGCCGCGTCATGGCGCTGAGTCGTTGTCGAAGGGCCATGGCGCTGTCGTAGCGTCACGCTGCCGCGTCGTCGTTGTAGCGCCACGCCGCTGCGTTGGTGTTGTAGCGCCATGTTACTGTCGCTGTCGCAGCGCCATGGCGCCGTGTCGCCGTTGTAGCGCCAAGGCGCCGTGTGGAGGCCTGTTTTGAAACCTAGAGAAGAAAAAAAGTAATGCAGTTAGTCAGGAAAAGGAAAAGGAAAAGGAAACTTAGCTTGTTTGAGGCCAATACAACGCAGTCGACAAGTTGCTGAGCATGTCGTGGTGGTTGTTAGGACATGCTGACACGTTGCAGCAACGTCCGGTCCGGCGATCTGTACCCGCAGAGTTACCCGCAGAAACCCGCGGACCCGTGACAAGGGTAACGGGTTTCGTGAGGGTCACGATTCCGTACCCGTACCCGTACCCGTCCATACCCTTACCCGGTACCCGTGCGGGTTCCTTAACCCGTGCCATACACTATTCGGAGCATGACGGAGAAGTTCAAGGATAAGTCCCGCGTTCGCGAGAAGTCTATCTCTTGGTCTCCATCTCCCTGATACGGTTCTCACAACAAGAAGGTAGTATTGTGTAGTCAAACGGCGAAAAGCCCAAGGAGAAGCCTGGAATAAATTCATTGATATGATACACGGGGTTTCGAGCGTTCAGCGCGATAAGTGTGATTATCATACACATTATATAATGTGTGACCGCGACACAGTCACGTCCCGAGCAAGCTTGTCGAGCCCGACAACGAATAAAAACGGGTCCATACCCATTTTTATTTTTGGCAGGGCGGTCGGGCGCGACCTCGGCCGCGGTCAGGTGCGACCAACTGCACCGAACGGTCACGTTGCCGGGACCAACAAATAAAAAACAATGTTTTTTTTTTGGCTGATGCCGGGCGCGACAAACCGTGCACCGGACGGGCTCTTATGCTCTAACGACCTCCGTCTCCGTCTGCGTTCCCGTCTGCCTCCGTCTACCGTGACGTCCCGTGTTTCCCATTATCTTATCTAACATCTCTACACTTCCCCTTGGGTCGATAACCCTACACTCGCATAACTATCTACAGCGTAAACAGCAGGTCCACATGCGCAGCGAGGACAGTGTCGAGCTTGAAGATTGGGTCAAAGTCGAAGATGGTCGGGTCGGACAGGGCCGTAGCGATCATTTCAATCACTGCGGGATGTGTCGCCTTGGATGCGAGGTCTGCACGGAGAGTGAGCGTGAGTTGGCAAAGCAGAAAGAGAGGCAGAGACCGTACGGCCGCCCCGACTGGAAAATGCGTCTACAAGGTGCTCCAAGAAAGCACTCTCTTTTCCAGGGGGATGAACCTCCTTTAACAAACTCTCAACATCGGCAGACCTGCGGCATGTGCAGCTCGTCGTTGTGCCAGCGAGATTTAGGAGACCGGAAGACGGAGCGCAGGTTGTCGTGGGAGCGGATTGAAGGTAAGTTAGTCGCGCGGTCACGCGGTCACGTGCAATGTTGCACTCTCAACAACCGACTACAATAGCAACTTCAATGTCAATGTCTCGAGCTCCTCCCCAAGATGACAACGCAACCGAGCCACGTATTGGCCTGGGAACAGGTATTTTTCCCCCACTTGGCTCTATCCCCGTCACTGACGTTCCTACAGGTGACTACCAGTACCCGCCCCAGTCGGTGCAGAATCAAGCATCCCATGGCGTATCGAACTTCGTCGATGGCTCCGGCCCTATTTTTTCAATGTATTTAGACATGGCTTCGGAAGAGGACAAGAAAATGACTGAAGAATGGAAAGCGGACGCTGATGGGATCCTTATATTTGTGCGTCTCCATAATCTAGTGCCGTGCCCGACGCCAACTTAATGATCATAGACCGGTTTATTCTCTGCCGCTGTTGCGTCATTGATCTCAGTGTCGATTCAGGACATTCGACCGAATCCACAGGATACCTCCAACTTTTACCTTGCTAACATCTATCAGACCGTTTCCAACCCGAATCAATCGGATATTCCCCCCCCTTCTTCCCCACCCCCATTCTCACCGCCAACGTATGCCATCTGGGTCAATTCACTTTGGTTCTTGAGCTTGGTGATCAGTCTTACCTGTGCCCTGCTCGCGACCTTGCTACAGCAATGGGCACGAAGGTATCTCAAGGTCACACTGTCGCGTTACAGTCCACATAAACGAGCACGTATCCGTGCGTTCTTTGCTGAAGGCGTCGACAAGTTCCTCCTTCCATGGGTGGTCGAGGCACTTCCTGCGCTCCTCCACATCTCCCTGTTCCTGTTCTTCGCTGGCCTGATTGTGTTCCTATGCAACGTCAATATCACTATTTTCAAATTGGTGTTGTCATGGGTCGGGATTTGCACGGCTCTGTACGGATGCATCACATTGATGCCAATTTTTCGTCCTGATAGCCCCTACTATACATCGCTTTCATCGTCGGTGTGGCTCATTGTTGTTGGGATACGATATGTCTTTTTTCGTGTTCGTCGGTGGACCTATAATTGGTGGACCTATTTGTGGGATGGCATTTGTCGTCGTCCTCACTATCTTTCTGTCCATCGTACTATTTTCTTTTGGGAGCACAGGGACCGCTATCACAAACTGCTCTCGCAGGGGATGCAGAGGACAGCCGAGGAAACTGCTCTGAATTCCAGATCGGAGATCGACACACGCGCCTTCATGTGGACGTTCGACAGTTTGGACGAAGATCACGAACTGGAGCGCTTCTTTTCTGGCTTACCGGGCTTCCGCAGCTCCAAGGTGGTCGACGATCCTCTGCCCAGTCTCACTGACGACCAAAAACAGAAGCTTTTTCAACCATTGACCGGGTTGTTGGACCGCACTTTCTCATCTGATCTACTGCCTGCACCTGTCAAAAAACGGCGAGCCATGATATGTGCGAAGGCCATCGATCCAGCCCACCATCCCAGGTCGGCATTCGAAGCCGTTGACATAATTTTGTCCAACGACCAAGATGATGGACCACTGGCCGCCGAAATTTTACCGATTGTGAGGGGCTGGCGCGATAACACGGATAAAAATAGTAAATTGATAATACAAGCTACAACCTCCAGTTTCATCTCAATGGCGCGACGGCGCGACGACCCTTGGTTCATTCTCGCCTCCAATGAGCTGGGTGTCCCAGAATCTGTCCTCCGAGAGCACGCTGCACACGGTGACAGCCTGTCACTCGCCATATTGATTCACATTACTCGCCAGCAATTTAACCATTTCCAGGAAACTTACTGGCCGTTGTCTACGTTTTCGAAGGTTCTAAAAGTAGCTTCTAATGTCAATGTACAAGATGCGTCATCTGAATTGGTGCACGTGTTCTGTGCTCTTTGGAATCACATTGTTCTCCATGCAGAGAACCACAACGATTGGCGAATGGCCCTCTATACCCTGGGACCGATTCGCGACGTCTACGCCACTCTACACCAAGACACCGATTCTGCCCCAACACGATTCTCCGCCTCCACTCGTGATTCTGATGTCGCTCTGTACGATCCGTCCTCGTATCCAGTCTGCAACGTCGCTGGTCATATTTACGACAACGCCCTTCACGATAACGCCGCGCTGCCCCCTGCCCCCCTTGCTAGCCCCTATGCACATTCCTCGTCCATTCCTGCCCCACCTCACGTCGTCGAAAGCCTCACGGAGGTACCATCGCTCGGCAGTTTTCTCCCCGTTCACCAGACAACCATAGCAGGGCGCCACATTCCTGTAACATCACCAGATCCGACCACCGCCGGAGCGATACGAGATGTCATCACCTCAGCTTTAACAGTACTCCATTGCACTCCCGATACTCCGACATCCACCCCACCTCTTTCCTCTACCTCCCCAGCCGCTGCCGTTGCCCTCTAGCACAACCCAGACCTCCTGACGTCTTCCGATCCACCAAATCTCCCATTGTCGGCTTCTTCTAAACCAGTTCTCGAAAATATACTTCCAACAGGTCCCCCGCTACCTTCACACTTACCCACGACTCGATCCGATCTCTCACCGTCTTGCCCAGAGTCTCATCGCTCAATAATAGTTACCACCACCAGCACTTCTCCAGGGCCGACGTCTGCACCTGATCTGAGTGTTACTGCCGCCGAGGACGGTGGCGTCCCGAAGCCTGGTTTGCGCAAGGGTAAGGACGTTGGTCCCCCCACGGTGAATCGCGAAATTCACGCAAACACTGTGACTGCCCTAGATCTTCCCCCACAATCCTTGTCACTACCATCGGAAGCCGACTCGAACATTGCAGCTGCCGCGGGTCCATCACAGCGGGCTGAGCGTACGGGAGATCATTCTTCACATCTTTCGCATTGCCGGTATGATATTTTTTAACGCGTCCGCCGGCATTCTGTTAGATGTATCCTCCTGTTGGATCTTAGATATCACAACATTGGCACTACTCGATAATTGTTTCTCATTTTTTGTTGCCTATTATTACGCAGTACAAATGTTGAATATGTGTAGACTCGAGTAGATATGCGCTTGGCATGTAGTCAAGAGAACGATGTCGCCGTCGACATAGAGAACGACGAAAGTAACGGAGGCACAACATCCCACCGCAAGAGTCCCAGACTGGTCCAATGGCGGCGCTACACCTCGTTACGGCGCGGCGCGAAAATGATGACGTCAAGCACGCCTACGCGCCACCTCGTGACTACCAGTCGATTATCGGACCGACTTGTATCGTCGACACATACCGTCGTGTCTGTGCACATGTGTTGCTAAATGCGCAGGTCGTCAAGCCCGTCGCTTAGGAATATCCGGAAGAGCTCGAAGAGTGGGTACACTTGCGCAGCGACGACCGCATCGAGCTTGAAGACCGGGCCAATTATACGCGCAATGTCGAAGACAGTCGAATAGGACAAGGGCTGTGGCTACCGCGTCAAACGAGCTGACTGTGTCGCATGCGATGCGCGATCTAGCAAGCTGATGTGCGTGAGCTTGTAGGTGGTAAGCCATGTCTCTGCTCGGTGAGGAAGGCGCGTCAACAGGTCATGCGGAGAGGCAGATGATGGGTACGATTGTCCCGCTTTCGAAATGGCGTTGACAATGCGCTCCAAGAAGGCCGCTCCTCTAAAAGCGTGATCATCCTCTCCTTCAGCCACTTCTCGATGTTAGGATGGGAGATACGCAACACGGGTAACTCGCCGCTTGTGCTGGCGAAGAGCGCGTCGTAGACCGGGGGAGGAAGTGCAGATTTTCGTGGTAGGTGGAGGCATGTTTAAGAAGTTCGTCAAGATTCAGTAGATGAGAAACGAGGGCTAGGGGACCATAGCGAGGGGAACGCACGCGCAGCTTGATGCGGACCCTATGGTCGGGGAGTGACGAAATAGGTGGGCACGCAAAATATTCAAAAATTATCCGATCTCTGTTGCGGGCTGGTAGTGAGACGGGACAGTCAAGGGAGACAACGTTGGCACACCACGGTGAGAGCCCTCACCTAGCCGCTTGACACCCCCAGTACGACAGATAAGACCTCTCTTCGCCCCGCAACATCCTCAGATAGAGGAGTCTTGCCGTCCTCGACCACAGGCGTCTATCAAATCAATTGGGCATACATCCCGCAGACCCTCTTTTCACCCCGTGCAAGCGTGAATTATAAGTAAGGCCCGCATGAGAGTCGATCACGACCACTTACGACGGTGCCTATGACCAGCCATCGACCCCATTATAAACGAAATTGTATGCAACGCTCCAACCCAACTCCCTTATTTTTCAGCCTCTGCACAGCAGCGCCTCCGCCGATGTCTCATAAGAAGCGACGCCTTACCTTTCGCGAGGGAACGTCGACATGTGGAAGTGCCTTACGAGGTCCCGTCCATCTACGCCATCGCTTACGTGGACCAATCACGATTCGGAATCTATCGTTGCGCTGTCGTTAGAGAGCCGGGAGTCGAAGAGAGATGGACTCCCGGGATACTTACCGTGTCCTTCGGCACTGTCAGGCGTAGTGAAAGCCCACCACTTAGGAATACCCAGAGGAGCGTAAACAGCAGGTCCACTTGCGCAGCGAGAACAGTGTTGAGCTTGAAGATTGGGACACAGTCGAAGATGGTCGGGTCGGACAGGGCCGTAGCGATCATGTAAATCACGGCAGGATGTGTCGCCTGCGATGCGAGGTCTCTGCACGGAGAGCGAGCGTGAGTTGGTGAAGGAGAAAGAGAGGCAGAGACAGTACGGCTGCCCCGATTGGAAAATGCGTCGACAAGGTGTTCCAAGAAAGCGCTCTCATATCCAGGAGCATGAACTCGTTCCTTTAACAAATTCTCAACATCGGCGCAGGAGACCTGCAATATGTGCGGCTCGTCGTTGTGCTGGCGAGATCTAGGAGCGCGTTGGAGACCGGAAGACGGAGGGCAGATTGTCGGAGCGGATTGACCCGGTGGTCACGTGGTCACGTGCAATGCCGACAACCGACTACAGAACCCAAGACAGAACCCAGTAATAACTTCGATGTCCCGAGCTCCTCCCCAAGATGACAACGCAACCGAGCCACGTATTGGCCTGGGAACAGGTTCCTTTCCCCCAACTGGCACCATCCCCGTCATTGACGCTCTCGCAGGTGACTACCAGTACCCGCCTCAGTTGGTGCAGGATCAAGCATCCCATGGCGTGTCGAACTTCGTCGATGGCTCCGGCCCTATTTTTTCAATGTATTTAGAAATGGCTTCGGAAGAGGACAAGAAGATGACTGAAGGATGAAA